>BMAO01029237.1:0-151488 GCA_019973975.1 Trichonephila clavata
AATAGTAGACATTCGTCCAAAAAAGTGTTCCTGAAAATCATACGGCGCTCCCTCTTCTTCATTTGATCGGCTATGATTAATTCTCGTAATTGGTCGTAGGTGTTAACTTTTAAGCCCAAAGTCCATCCATCAAAATACGTCTGTAATTCGTGTTGAAAATCTTGCCATGTTCGTTCATCGGACTTTTGGTGAAACAAAAATAACTGACGAAATTTTTCCGGAGATAATTTAAATCTTTGTAAGAGCAAATTCTTTATATGATGTAATCGTTACACTTACCAGTTGGTTCTCTTGCGATCAGATGGGCAATTTCGACGGGTATTAAACCTATAAGTTTTTGAACCCAATCTTTTTCCGGTAAGGAAGTTAGTTTGCATGACGCTCAATAAGGTAAGATTCAAACCAATATTTCCTTCATATTAAACTTATGAAAAGTTTCGTGAAACAGTTTATTCGATGCTTGAACGTTTTCGGTGTTATTCGGCATACCGGCAGTCTGTTGCGCTTGTATTCGCAACTTCTCTATTGTACTCTCGTCTTTCTCTCTCATCCTTTCGCATATCCTCTCTCTCAGCCTCTCTTCTCTCTCTCTCTCAGCCCTTTCTCTCTCAGCCCTTTCTCTCTCAGCCCTTTCTGTACGTTCCTCACTATGCTATCAAGCATCTTTTTAACATCGTCTTCAACGTAATCTGGGCTTTTTACGATCAGCTCCTTTAACTTCAATTTTGTGATACTTTTTCGATAGTAAGATCCAAATCCTCGGCGAGTGACACCAAATCCTCTTTCCTTTTCGCGAGTAAGAATGCCATTTTTATACTCAGAATGGTGACCCAGAGAACAACTTAAATTTTTACCCAAGTTAAATGAGACAAAACCATTAAAATGACACGCAAAGAGTTTACTCACTTAAAAAGAAACAAAAAATAATTTAAATAAGATGCAATTATCAATTATAAACAATTATAGACAAAAATGGACTTTTTAAAGAATTCCCGGAACTTAAATCCTTTTACAAAACACAACAGTATTACAGTTAATATCAATTTTATTTTTTATTAAAAAAAACAACGCGTTCCTCTCATTTATCAAAATAGATTACTAAGAAAAAACACGGAAGTACTCAGTTATTAATCCAAAACTAAAGGAACATCAAATATTTATGTCTGCAATTAAACCAATAATAGTACCTAGTACATCAAAATTCAATTTCAGATTCACAGAACAGGAAATATACACACAAAATCATTCATTTATATAATTTTCGCCTATTACTCACACAATACCAAAAAAAAGGAAACTAGCACAATTCAATGTAATTCTGAAGACACTTTACCTTGACCTCAATGACACAGGAAATCTTGTTTCGTGTTGATAACTCGCAATTCGATGCAGTTCCAAAGGTTCTCTCGTCAGTGTTGACCTCAATGATTAAGGTAATCCCGTTCAATTCGTTCAATATCTCGTTGAGTCGCTGGGCTTCCAGTTTTGGTTGACTGTAGCTGACGTGGAAATTCGCCAAGATTCCGTGTTTCTAACCAAGTCAATGGACTCCTTTTTCTTGTTAACTGTTCTCGCTGAAGTATTTCCGTATCGCTCGTAAGACTTCCGTATCGCTCGTAAAATTTCTTATCCAGCTGAAGGCTTCGCCGGGTCTCTATTCGATGCAAGGCAAGGTCTATGTACCGCTCAGGAAATCAAAAATCGATGAGGAGGTAAAACTTTTAAAAAATTCTCTTAGATAAAACTTTGAACAGTTTAAAAAATTCTCGGTTGAACCCCCAATTTGTGTGACGGCGTCTAGGGGAAGGTTCGATTTTAATGTTAAAATAAGCACGCAGAGTTAAAATAACTTAATTTATTAATAACACAACTAAAACATTAACTATTTACAAGGGGTTTTAAATTATTCGAGATAACACTATACTAATTCCGAAAACACGTACTCTTTCTCAAAACAACGGAGAGAGCGATTTCCTCTGACCTGCCTTCGTTCAAGCTTTGGTGCAACTCTCAGTTTCTTCTTTCTGCCACCTTTATAAATACATGACCTCATCGTATCGCGCAGCTAAAACTCACGTGGTTTCGATTAGTGGTGCCATCTCTTACAATAAAAATCAAAAGAAGTAAAAGAAAACTTGCCCTCCTTTCCTACATGTATATTCACAAATTTTTTAATAAAAAAAAAATTCATACCTCAAGTGTAAGCAGTCAAAAATATTAGAAATGAGCGCTTTCTCTTTTCTTTCTTTTTAACCAGACTGAGCCACAGGAATGCGTGACTGGGTACAGCTACCTTTAACAAACTTAAATGTTAAAAAGCTATCAAAAACAAATTAAAGTTCAATATTTTGATGAAATCACCAAAAACAGTTCCAAACAAAGATACTATTGGAACTATGTCAACCCCAATTTTCTATGTGTCGCACACTGTGAATTGGCACCCATGTGCTTCCTTTTCTATAATGTTGCAAATACAGTTGCGATAATATGTAAATACCAAAACAAACATAAAATATTCATCAGATAATCTGAATTTTCCCATTTGTATTTCACAGTAACATCAAATAAAATTTTGAAATCACACAAAATAGATCCTTTGCGAATCTAATGTTATTGTCCCAACTTTTAGAAATTTCAACAATTTAGTGGAAAAATTCACAGCCAGGTTCAAAAAAATTTATTACTTGTGTAAAAACAGTCATATAATAAGTTTCCCTTTTTGAATGCATATTGTAGCATTTGGTAATGTCTTATGATTTTATGTAAATGGTTGACAAAAAAAAATGTAAGTACCAAAAAGTAAAAATTATCTATTTATTTTTAATTTAGAATCACTGGAAAAAGATAAAATGCTTGGAAGATTTTAACTGATACGCTACTTGTTTGTGGAGATATTTTGAAATCACGCCAAACAGATCCATTAGCGTACAGAATTGAAATCAGTGTTTTGTACATGAAATATACACAAATTCTATATATATAATTGAATATACAGTTGTAATTGTATATATCCTGAACTTAAAAATAAAATGAAAAATGAAATACAATACTAACATTAATTGACACAAAAAGATCTGAATATCTTTATCAATGCAAAAGCATAATTTGAAAAAAAATTACAATCTTACAACCACTTGCTTCCTCAACATGTATTTGAGCCATCTGTCTGCACTGTGCTCATTCACTGATGCCTATTCCAATTTGATGTGCAATTACCCTTAACACTGCTTTGGCCAGCCCAATGTGATGACCTTAGTTCGATTTTCTGCAATGCAATTTTATGTACTGAAGCCAATTGACCGCACTTAAAAAAAAGGTAAAAACAAAAACGAATGAAATTGCAAAACAGCTCTGAATGGGCCTTGTATCTAAATCAATCAACACAGCTCAATTCCGACGCAATGGGAAACGGAATATTTCATCCCACTTGAACAAATCGTTCCGAACAGGTCAATTTCACTATATAGTTCGAACTAAAAAAGAAAATTAATTGACAGAACAGAATTCTCCCCAATTGCACTGAGAAAAAAGAAAAACTAAATGAAGAACAATGAAAAAATAAACTATACTCACACAAAATCAACACTATCGTAAAAGACACAGCTCAATAGCAATGCAATGCATCACACAATAATTAAGGTGACTATATTCAAAATGTAACAGACACCTGGAAGTATCATTAATAACGCAAGTAACACAACACTACCAAATCAAATTTGTGCATCGTTTGCAATCATATATTGACCGTGCCTGCTCTCCAACAGAGTTAGGGAAGAAATATAAATCACACATGGTTAAAGATATTTTGCATTGAATGCGCAAGGAAAATTTAAAACATTTCATAAATCTTCGACAAAGAATTAATAATAATTGAAGATTTTTTCAAGTTCCAATCGTTATCAACAAAGTTCAGGGCATATCTTTAAAATTGAGTGGCTTATATCTAGACATGGATTTCTTCTCACATGGAAAATTATTTGTGTTCCAGAATAGGCAGGCCAAACAATCATTTCTATATCTGCACAGACAATGAAGCAACATAAAACATTGTCTTCCCAGAAGCATTGTAAAATTAACCCTTTGTCCTCACAGACTCCAGAGCAGAACCATTTCATCAAATTTGGGTGTATTTTATTTGTATGTGATAGTTTTTTTTATTCAAATACAGTAATTTTTTATCTTTCTGCTTAAGACTGTCCCTCATTTATATGTATTTGACTATTTTATGAACTGCATGAACTTAATTATTTATTTTTCAAATTATTTGTTACTTACATATTATTGCAGTCTATAGGCGAAATTATATAAAAACGAAGCACTTGGTTGCCAATTTGACACATACAACACATAGGAAATAGGAGTTGCCAACTTGGCGAGTTAATAATAGAATGGTTGATTGGTGCGATAATAAGCAAGTACCATTATTTCTTTTATATATAATGATTCACATTTTTGTGCTTTATTATATATCTTTCTGATTTACCTATTTTTGTTGAAAATTCTTATTTGGATACTTTCTTTGGTACTCATGTATTATCGCAACCTATTGGCGACATTGTATGAAACAAAACACCTGGTTGTCAATTAAAAACATACGACACATAGGGAATCGGGGGATGCCAACTTGGCGAGTTACAATAGAGTTGACGATTGCTGCAATAATACATAAGTATCTTATCTTTTATTTGTTTGAATTTTTGTGTATTGTTATTTACTTTTGTAACCCTCATAGCATACTTTGTGGTGCATCAGTCTTTTTAACATGATTGAGCGACAGCAACATGTGTGTATAAAATAAAATTGAATATTAAAAAAATATCAAAAATAAAATAAGGCTCACTAATTTGATTAAATCAATATAAACAGTTTCACATACAAACAAAAATATATATCAGAAAATCTTTATTTCGTACTTCCAAAGAGACATCAAATAAAATTTTAAAAATTAGCAAAAACAGATAAAAAAAAACGTATTTAAGAACAATCTCATCGATTAATTTCGCCAAATTAAGACATCACGAAGTACAAAAAAACTATGTTGGCGAAGCCCTTTCATTTGCGGTGCATGATTGGCAAAAAAAAAAGAAAGTAAAAAATATTTAAAAAACAAACAAAAATTACACATTAAGTTAAAAAGAATTTCTGGAGAGAAATATAAAATAGGCGCTTCTGATATTCATAATACTAATTTCATTCTATCTAAAGCAGGTAACGAAAACAAAAATCCAATACTAACATTAATTGCAGTAAGAACTGAACTACCCTTACCAGTGTGAAGTTTTTATTTGTAAAAATAAGAAAAAAATAATATTTCTAAAAAAATAAATTCTGCATGAAATTACTGAAAAAGTAAGTAGTAAATTCTAAGCAAAATCATAAACATCCTGCAATAATACTTATCGATTGTTGCCAAAACTACAAAACAAAATTTTAGTTAAAAGAATAATCATTAAAAAAAATGATTTATTTGAAAAATAATCCTAATTAAGTATCAAAGAACAAAAAAATGAATAAATATTTCAATCTCTAATCATAATTATAAAAAAAAATATCTAATAACCTCGAAAAAACTGTGCATAAAGTATAAATTTCCGCATTTAGAGAGAAACTTGACATGATATGACGTTGTTGCCACTCCTAATAAGATCAACATTTCCTGTTTTATATTACTTGATAATTGTTTGCGTTTGTTTATTCACTTCTGAATCTGGCAACAGAATTTCAGTAAATAAGTTTATGGAATATTCTAAGTAGTTTTACGCTAAGCAAAAAGAACTTTATTATATTTTATGTTTACGGAGCGTGTGCTCAATTAATTCTTTCTTTTATGTAAATAGCTTCATTTATTCAAACTGTAAATAGCCTCATTTATCCTGCGTATCGTAGAATAATAAAGGAATATTGTAATTGAAGAATAGTTTTTCTCGAGTCACAACAGACGTCATAACGCCGAAAAATCACTTAAAAATTAAATTTCAAAAAATTTAGAGTAAATTACGAAATAATAAGTACATAAGAACCCGTCCGGATTCAAGTGCAACGTTATGTCAAATTTTCAGAGGAAATGCTCCAGTAGTTTCGGAGATCAGTGGCTTTGAACAAACACACATTACATTTTTATTTAAATAGATAATGAACCATATTGCTTCTGGAACTAGTTCAAATTGCGTACACATTTGAATAACTATTTCATCGAATCTTTTTTTCGCAATTTTCAAAGAATTATATTTGCGGTATAAGTTCGAAGACATACAGTTTATGATCAAATAATAGTTGCATTTTTTTTCTAAAAGTAATATTTTTGTTGGTACTTGCGTATTATTGCAACCGTATTGGCGACATTTTATAAAACGAAGTACATGTTTGGTAATTCAGCGCGTAGGACACATGCGAAATCGTTACTACCAATTTGGCGAGATCTTTAACACTTTCGCGATAATACGTGAGTACCTTTTTGTTACACACAATAAATGTAAAAAGAATTTTAATTTCGAAGTTAAGTGTAAAAATTTTGAAATGAAAATAAAATAATATGTAAGATGAGGGAAATGAAAATTTACAATTTAGGTAACACTATTTTAAATCCCTTAAGATTTGGCTTAATACGTATTTTTCCGTTAAAAGTTCACAACAGTATCGAAAATGAATGCTATGCATACTCATTTTATTATTTTAAACTCATATTTGACACTTCAACAACTTCAAAAATGAGTGCATTACATACTCATTTTGTTCTTTCATTCTCAAAAATTTGATCCCGTAACAGATTCAAATTTGAGTATGTACTTGCTACCCAAAATGAGTTTGGGCGATTCTCAAATTTGAGTACGTGTGCATCGGAGCTATTTTGAGTATGTGAAGTACTCAAAAGTGAGTAGTTTGCTCTCAGTTTTGAATTACCGTTTTTCGCATTGTAACTTGTAAATATCTGCGATATGTTTCCAGTCATTATCTTAGTACATTTTAAAATGTCCTGGATCCCCAGCTTGCTCGCACTTTGCTTTAAATTTCGTTTGAGAATGTCAAGATAGGCATATTTATTCATTATACCACCAATAAAATGTAAGTTCCCGACACCAGAGCTTGCCATGCAGCCCCAGACAATTTGATTACCCCCTCCATATTTGACAGTAGACCGTAAATTTTTTACATGCATTGTAGTATTTGATTTCCGCCAAACTTTTTGCTTGTCATCCAATCCGAAAATGCTTCATTTGTTTTCATCAACAAAAACTACATTTTCCCAATATTCTATTGGTTTCCTTTACATGAATTTTAGCAAATGCCAACCTAACTTGCCTACTTGATTTGCTGATGTTGGGCTTTCTTTGAGGTACTCTGCTATGATACTTATGTTTTCTAAAAAATTTTCTGATAGTTTCAGGATTTACTGATTTTCCGAAACTACTTTTAGATTGCAAAGTCATTTTTACTGCACTAGTTCTTGGATTAATGTGTATTTGTCTTACAATCCACTTTTCTTCACGTTCATTAAATATCCTTGGACGACCTGATCTTTGCTTGTTTTCAACACTATTTGTTTTCTTGAACCTGTCAATGATGTTAATGAATTAAATGTAAAAAAACTTTTCTTTAAACAAGCTTTTATTTAAATGCGCTAAAAAGAATAAAATAAACTTTTTCTTTAAAACTTTTTTTTACTATCAACTTATAACGTCATTATACAATTTATATGATATAAAAGCTTGTCGCGGATTAAAGTACTCTTATTTACTTAGTTTGAAATTTTTACAAATTAAAATCAATCTGATCAAGTTATTTAATTTACTTGTTTATCTGCAGAGGTTAATCTCGCGACAAGCTTTTATATCATATAAATTGTGCAATGACGTTATAAATTGATAGTAAAAAAAGTTTTAAAGAAAAAGTTTATTTTATTCTTTTTAGCGCATTTAAATAAAAGCTTGTTTTAAAAAAAGTTTTTTTACATTTAATTTATTTTTCACTTTTTAATTATCACTGGAGAGGTTTCTCAATTTGTTCATCTCATTCAACGCATCATTGTTGCTCGGTATTTGTCGGTTATTTTCGAACAGTCTAGCTAAATGAATTCTCGCAAAAAGGGTACTAGACGAAAAACGCAACTTTTTTCTTAAATCCGTAATTTTTAAGCAATTTTTTTTCAATCTTCGTACACGTCTTGGGTAAAATTGTTCTACACACGAAAAAAAATTATGAGATTATGTTCATAAATGATGAAGTTATTAAATGTTTAATTAAAATTTTGACTATTTTTTGAAATATAGTAAAAAAAAGTTTTTGGAATTTTATTTTTTAAATGACTGATTCTAAAAGAACTTAGCATGAGCTGTTTTAGTACGGAATGTCGATTCATTTAAACAAAAAAAAATTTTCTACGCAAAGATCTAGACATTATTTTCATAAAAACGCATCGATTTTGACTCATTTAAAAAAATCGTAAGAAATACAAATACTATTATTTTGTAAAAAACAATACACCGTATCGGGACGAAACAAATGATCTTTCCGATTCTATAAATATTTTTTGTCTGAGTTTCATAGGTTAAAGTTAGTTAATTTTTTTAAAGAATTTCTACAATACTCCATCTCAATTAAACTTGGAAGCGTTGAGAAAGGTATACAATGTACCAATCTACTTGAAAAATAGCTCTACTTTTTTTGTTTTGAATTTAAATCCGAGGAAATAGATAGAAATTTGTAAAAAAAATTGCATACGTTGTAGAAATGTAACTATTTTTTAGACAAAGTTAATTAATACAGTCAATAGCGCAACGTTATGAAATTCCAGTTTGGAGGATAACTGATTTTCGACGCCAACTTTTGTCATTGTTGTAACAGTAACATTATTACAACAATGCAGACATATTTGAAGTTGGCGCCCAAAACTTCATAACATTTTTAATTAATATCTTTTTAATTAATTGCAATATCGGATTATAAATGGTTAAAACATGCATTGTCATCCAAACTAAACGTGTATACAAAATTTCAGCTCAATGGTTTGAAGATATCAGCTTCAAAATTTGAGTTGCAAGATTCCACCCGAACAAATTACATACATACATACATACATACATACATACATTGTAAGTTAAATAAAAGCTTGTAAAAACAGTAGACTTACTCAATTTCAAGATTTTTCCTATACAGCGAACAGATTTCCCCTCTTTTTAATGACTTATTACGAGATTTCGGACACCAACCGCGATATATCGTTGTTTCCCGCCATTTTTTCTATAATCTTCTGTTGAAACGTTTATATATTTAAACTTCTAGTTTAAAAAAAGGGTATGAAATTAAATTTTATTGATGCGCTGTAAATTTTCTAACTTTCTCATTTCAAAAGTGTCCCAATACTTTTTAGCGCGTTTTTCCCGTAGAGGAACAAATGCGCTATTAGGACGCAAATTTCGCCTTCGTCTTCTCTTTCGTCTTCGTTCCATATTTTGTCGTACCTTTTTCTCAGCCAATAAGCAACCAATTGAGCTCGGGTTTTCGGCATTTGGTCGCATTTGTGCCCTAGATGAGCCGAATCATATTTAAATTTTCCCATAGTTTTCCCGAATTTTCCTATAAATTTTCCTGAATTTCGCTAGTTTATAACAAAATTTTCTCATATTTTACCTAGTAAATTTATTGTTTGCAAAAAGTTTTTTAAAAAAAATCTACCTGCATTTTGGAGGAAATCACCTTGTCCTGGCTTTTGTAGCTTCTGTAAAAAAAGTGTTTTTTTTTTTGGCTTTTTTATAGTACTGATACAGATTTGTGTCATTATTTCTTTTCAGCTCAATAGTAGTACATTTAGAGGAGTGGTACAGTACACACTACTTTCTGTTAGTAAAAAGTTCATTAGTTGCATTATTGTAAAATACAACACGTGAAAAACGCGCTAAAATTACTTGGCCATGCCAATGATTGATATCTTGTTTGACTCCAGTGGGCCTTTTTTGAATTATATTCGAAAAGCTAGATCAAATTATAATTCTATAATACTATTAAAATTTTCCTTATATACTGTACATCAAATGTTAAAATATTTCGTAATTCATTTGTTTTTATTTTAATGTGATAAATATTCTTATAAATGGCTTTACAGTTATGCATGCCAAGTGTCCCAATACTTTTTTGAGAGACTGTATTTCCCCTTTCGAAACCATACCGCGTGCGCGGAAAATATTATTAACATAGCACTATATAATATTCATTAAGTGACAATATCAAAACTTGTTAGAGATATTTTTCTTCAAATAAATTGTAGTTTAAAAAAACCTAAAAAACGCGCTTTTGTACTGAATGGAACTAAAAAGTAAAAAAAATAATTCTTATATTAAGAATTATTTTTTTTTACTTTTTAGTTCGATTCACTATAAAAGCGTGTTTTTTAGTTTCTTTAAACTATCATTTATTTTTCATTTTTTAGTTCGATCTACATTAAAATCGTGTTTTTTTAGTTTTTCACATTATCATTTACTAATTGTTGAATTTATTCTTGAGTTTGGTATTTGGAGCCAGGGAAGAGGAATTAAGTAGCTGCTGGAATTAGTCTTGCTCTTTAATGGATATTATTTGATAGGTCTGAAGGGTATCTATTCTCTCCGTTTTCGGGGCCTCGGATCAGTCCCGTGTCGTTATATTTCAAAAATTCCGTCTCTGTAGATGTAGGTCATATATCAAAGTATTTTAAGAAGAAATATTAAATATCAATCGTATTATCACCTTTTAAATGTATTGCTATAATATTAATTCTATCATCACTTCTAAACGTATTGCTTTGTAAAATAAAAAATATTTAACAGTTAGAACATAAATTATTTTTTTTCCCATGCATGCGTCTTTTTTTTTATTTCCATTTTCGGAAAAACTAGACAATTGTTTATATTATGGTAAGAAATAGCTGACGCACCCAACCTACCCTCGCTCATATAAAGAAAACTTTTTTTGTTTTATTTCTAAACCACAAGTGTGTGTTCGTTTTTGGGGTTGCACCTTAATCTTTTAGCCACTAGATCTGGAATTAGTCGCCAAATCTTGAAATGGTATATTCAACAAGTTGCCAAATCTGAAAGTGGTATATGGAATTAATCGCCAAATCAGGATATCGTTATTCCTGATGTCATGATCAGGAAAATGGAACAAAATTATGAAATTATTGAATTGTCATTGATCCTTAACAAGTGTGCAAAATTTCGCATTAATTTGACCTTTTAAAGAGGGTAAAAATCGAGTTCAAACATTCCGTTACATTCAAGTGAAACTTATAAAAGCGTGTTAAAAACAAGAACGGGATATAAGAACGTTGAGTGAAAAAAAAAACTGTTTTCGAAATGTTTATAGATTAAAGGGCTTGAAAATACAGTCGGACTCCGATTTGTCGAATTCATCGGAATCCAACCTTTTGTTCGTTAAATAGGGGATCTTCGTTATATCGCGGTCGAAACAAAATACAAATTTTTTACATTTACCTTTTAAAAATTCTACAATAAGCAACTATACAAAAAAATATCCACATTTTGAAATTTTACTCTTTTTAAAAGCTTTTATTTAACTTACAATGTATGTATGTATGTACAAGTATGTATGTATGTAATTTGTTCGGTTGGAATCTTGCAACTCAATTTTGAAGCTGATATCTTCATCGCATTGAGCTGAAATTTTGTATACACGTTTAGTTTGGATGACAATGCATGTTTTGACCATTTATATTCCGATATTGCAATTAATTAGAAAGATATTAATTAAAAACGTTAAACTAGTTTTGGGCGCCAACTTCGATATGTTTGCATTGTTGTAATAATGTTATTGTTACAACAATGACAAAAGTTGGCGTTGGGAATCGGTTTTCAGCCAAACTGGAATTTTATAACGTTGCGCTATTGACAGTATTAATTAACTTAGTCTAAAAAAATAAATAAAATGTAAAAAAAAACTTTTTTAAGAACAAGCTTTTATTTAAACGCGCTAAAAAGAATAAAATAAAATTTTCCTTTAAAACTTTTTTTACTATCAACTTATAAGGTCATTACACAATTTATATGATATAAAAGCTTGTCGCAATATTTAAGTACTCATATTTACTTAGTTTGAATTTTTAAAAACCAAAATCAATCAGGTCAAGTTATTTATTTTACTTGTTTATCTACACAGGTAAATCTCGCGACAAGCTTTTATATCATATAAATTGTGTAATGACGTTATAAGTTGATAGTAAAAAAAGTTTTAAAGGAAAATTTTATTTTATTCTTTTTAGCGCGTTTAAATAAAAGCTTGTTCTTAAAAAAGTTTTTTTACATTTTATTTATTTTTTACTTTTTAGTTATCGCTGGACAGGTTTCTCAGCCTGTTCAACTCATTGAACGCTGGTTCGCCATCCCTGGTTTAGCTGAATTAATTCTCGCAAAATGGTAGACTAAAAACACAATTTTTTTTAATCCGTAATTTTTAAGCAATTTTTTCAATCTTCATGCAGATTTTGGCTAACACTGTTCTACACACGAAAAAAAAGGTTTAGTGAGATTATCTTCATAAATGACAAAGTTATTAAATGTTTAATTAAAATTTTGACTATTTTTGAAAAACTTAAAGAATATATTATTTATTTGAAATATTTTGAAGATAAGGGATGTATTTCTCTAACATATTAGAAGAAAATTTGAATTGTTTATTAAAAACTTCAAAAGGCGTTTAAATATTTGTATTAATCAATAAAATGCTTAAGACTAAAAACGCATTTTGTAATCAAAAAAGAAAGTTTTATCAAATAATGATAATTTTTTGCTGGACATTGAATATCTTCTACGTAAGAATCTATTTTTTTTTAATTGCTCAGATCATCTTTAGAAACTTGATTTTGAAAAAATCAATAATTAAATTCAAATAAAATTAACAGATTCTATTTGTAATTAAATTTAAGGACACATGTCGTAGTGTGTGTTTATATTACTGGTGATAAAATGAGGTATATTTAAATTACTCGTAGGCTTAAAATTAGAAAATTTCTTTAAAAAATTACTTCATTTTTTTGTAAAATTATTTTTTTTAATCGAAAATATATTGCATTTCTAGATAATATTTTTCTCTTATTGTTTTCCTAGCGGATTCCTTTTTGATGGGTAAGATACATTAAAAAAATGATCTTTCCGATTCTGTAATTATTTTTTGTCTGAGTTTCATAGATTAAAGATAGATAAATTATTTAAAGAATTTTTTCAATACTCCATCTCAGTTTAACTTGGCAGCGTTCAGAAAGGTATACAATGTACCAATCTACTTGAAAAATAGCTCTACTTTTTTGTTTTGAATTTAAATCCAAGGAAATAGATAGAAATTTGTAAAAAAAATTGCATACGTTGTAGAAATTAGATTGTTTTTACGTTGTAGAAATGTAATTATTTTTTAGACAAAGTTAATTAATACTGTCAATAGCGCAACATTATGAAATTCCAGTTTGGCTGAAAACCGATTTTCGACGCCAACTTTTGTCATTGTTGTAACAATAAAATTATTACAACAATGCAGATATATCCAAGTTGGCGCCCAAAACTAGTTGAACGTTTTTAATTAATATCTTTTTAATTAATTGCAATATCGGAATATAAATGGTCAAAACATGCATTGTCATCCAAACTAAACGTGTATACAAAATTTCAGCTCAATGGGAGGAAGATATCAGCTTCAAAATTGAGTTGCAAGATTCCACCCGAACAAATTACATACATACATACATACATACATACATACATACATACATTGTAAGTTAAATAAAAGCTTTTAATAATTACATTTCTACAACGTATGCAATTTTTTTACAAATTTCTATCTATTTTCTTGGATTTAAACTCAAAACAAAAAAAGTAGAGCTATTTTTCAAGTAGATTGGTACATTGTATACTTTTCTCAATGCTCCCAAGTTAAACTGAGATGGAGCATTGTAGATATTCTTTAAAAAATTTATCTAATTTTAATCTATGAAACTCAGACAACAAATAATTACAGAATTGGAAAGATCATTTATTTCGTCCCGATACGGTATAATGTTTTTTACAAAATAATAATATATGTATTTCTTACGATTTTTTTAAATGAGTCAAAATCGATGCGTTTTTATGAAAATAATGTCTAAATTGTTGCGCATAATTTTTTTTTTTTTTTTTTTTTTTTTTTGTTTAAATGAATCGACATTCCGTACTAAAACAGCTCATGCTTTGCTTTTTTAGAATCAATCACTTAAAAAATAAAATGCCGAAAACATTTTTTCTTACGATTTTTCAAAAAATACACAAAACTTTAATTGAACATTTAATAATTTCATCATTTATGAAGAAAATCTCATAAAACTTTTTTTCGTGTGTAGGACAATATTACCCAAGATCTGTACGAAGATTGAAAAAATTGCTTAAAAATTACGGATTTAAGAAAAAAAATTGTGTTTTTCGTCTAGTTCCCTTTTTGCGAGAATTTATTTAGCTAGACTTTTCGAAAATAACCCGCAAACACCTAGCAACAATGATGCGTTGAATGAGATGAACAGACTGAGAAACCTGTCCAGTGATAACTAAAAAGTAAAAAATAAATTAAAAGTAAAAAAACTTTTTTAAAAACAAGCTTTTATTTAAACGCGCTAAAAAGAATAAAATAAATTTTTCTTTAAAACTTTTTTTACTGTCAACTTATAACGTCATTACACAATTTATATGATATAAAAGATTGTCGCGAGATTTACCTCTGCAAATAAACAAGTAAATTAAATAACTTAATCTGATTGATTTTAATTTTAAAAAATTTCAAACTTAGTAAGTAAGATTACTTTAATCTCGCGACAAGCTTTTATATCATATAATTGTGTAATGACGTTATAAGTTGACAGTAAAAAAGTTTTAAAGAAAAATTTATTTTATTCTTTTTAGCGCGTTTAAATAAAAGCTTGTTTTTAAAAAAGTTTTTTTACTTTTAATTTATTTTATTCAACAGCTAAAAATAATATCAGTGAATTGTTGGTTGCGTGGCAGGAGCGGACACATAACATTTCGTGGGCTGAGCGGACACTTTGAAACTCATCGTGGTTTGAGCGGACACATCCCCCCCCCCCATCTTAGAACAGATTCGATTACCGAATTACAAGGATAAATACATTTTTGCCAATCAAATTTAATTACTTGTATTAAATTGTTGAGATGTTATAGGGCGAATACATTTTAAACATAGCGAAATGTAATAGAAATAAAATCTTTCAGAGAAATATTTAAAAATTAATAGTAAGTAACAATATAATGAAAGGTATGAACGAATTTCAGGAATTTTGTGGAAAACTGTATTTTAGAGTCAAATAAATATTAGAACAGGAGCAGTTGCCATAAAATTAATTAGTTTCGTTAATGTAAGTAAAAATAAATGCCAGAAGTAAAATACGCAGAATGCAAGTAGATAAAAGAAAAATAAATACATCTAAATAAATACTAACTAACCTTGCATCTTGCGTATTTTACTTCTAGTATTTATTTTTACTTCCTTTCATGAAACTAATTAATTGTATGGATATTGCACCTGTTCTAATATTTATTTGACTCTAAAATACAGTTTTCCACAAAATTCCTGACATTCGTTCATACCCTTCATTATATTGTTTCTTACTATTAATTTTTAAATATTTCTCTGAAAGATTTTATTTCTATTATATTTCGCTATGTCTAAAATATATTCGCACTATAACATCTTAACAATTTAATACAAGTAATTAAATTTGATTGGCAAAAATGTATTTATCCTTGTAATTCGGTAATCGAATCTGTTCTAAGATGGGGGGGGGGGTGTCCGCTCAAACCACGATGAGTTTCAAAGTGTCCGCTCAGCCCACGAAATGTTATGTGTTCGCTCCTACCACCCGCCGAAATATTACGCGCCACACAGTTATAATTGGAAGTTTTAAAATACTGACTGATAGATAGATGTTTGAAAGTTTGTTGTTAGTTCCTTTTTCGATTTTATGCAGAGAAGAGAAAATACTGCATCATTTACACCCTGCTTCGTAAGTGAGAGGTGTGTTTGCACAATTTCTAAACCATGCAAAGCATTAGGAAATGTAACAGTTTTGATAAGAACTTCGGTATCAATTTCTGCATCAGAATCGCTAATCATTGACTCAGACAAATCAATAGTTTCCTGAACTTCTGTTGTACTGGGAGGCAATCTGTCCTATAGTGTAACATAGTCGTTAAAATCTTAAAATATTCCCCTGTGATGTTCACTGCGATAAGAAAGAAGCTTCCCCCTATCCAATTCAAAACGCGCATGATAGGTTACACCAGGCATATTAAACATTAAACACGCGGTACTCCAAGACCTTTTAAAATACTTGAAAATTTTCCATTTTGAAATTTATTTGATGCCAACTTTTAAAAAAATTTAATTACCTATTCTTATTTTGCAAAACAATCCTATTTGATAATAGAAATAATTTATGGATTAAAAGTTACTTTTTTAAATATTTTATGAAAATTCATTTAATTTTAATGTAATAAATTAATTGTCATTAATTATTTTTTGCATGTATGCATGTTATTTACTGAAGTGGAACCAAGATTCATTCTGTCTCTGTGTGGGGGCGACATTTATTTCTCTTCCTCCATCTCTCCTTGGAGAAGAACAACAGAGTTCTTTTTTTAAGTTAAAAAAAAACAATACCATATCACAAGATGGAGTGGACAAGTTGTTTATTCAATCGCATTAGAGAATGAAGTGGACTATGGTTTTTTTTTTCATATTAAACTAAAGATTTAATAATAAAAATATATTCAAGCTTCAAGAACGATGTGTAAGAAAAGAGATTAATTGAAGAGGAACACATAATTTTGAAAGAAAAATGGGAAATGCAATATTTTTTGTACCCCAAACTAGAGAGAGAAAATAAAATGTTATACCTAAAATTTAAAAAAAAAGAAACGAGTCTTACAGTAGTCGCATATGATGTGTAACATCTGACTATCATGGTAAATACGCAATAGTGACTTTAATCCTGAAAGAAATGAATCAGTTATGACTGGAAGTAATTTTCTATTGAATAATTATATCTTTAATGAAAATTTTATTTCATTAACACAAGGAGTAATGCAGTTTTTTTATCAAAAATATTTATTATTGTTCAATTTGGGGAAGAGCGGAGACAATAGATTTATGAAAACTAAAGTATGACACATATACTTATAATTTCAAAGAATTTAAAGATCGTTGAAAAACGTCGTCAATAACATTACCACTGTTAGTTGTCGAAACATTTCGATTAGTGTTCATTTCGTGCTTGAGTTCATCTTTCAGAAAAGCTATGAGCGGCTCAGCTTCTGGTAAACTGAAGTTAACGTTAAAATCACTACTCAAAATCATG
This sequence comes from Trichonephila clavata, assembly GCA_019973975.1. Taxonomy (NCBI): domain Eukaryota; kingdom Metazoa; phylum Arthropoda; class Arachnida; order Araneae; family Nephilidae; genus Trichonephila; species Trichonephila clavata. The sequence continues at coordinate 17,378 of BMAO01029237.1, forward strand.
GAAAGCGAGTGATAGTTTAAAAAAAAAAAAAAAAAAAGAACCACACACCTTTGGTATAAGGTAAAAGTACAAAATGCAGGAAATCTTTAATTTTTTAAACTGATTCGGAGAAATGTATGCGACTACCAAAATGACAAGACTTGCTGGTATGTGCGGTAGGCGGGCGTCTTAATTGCTATTACAGTTGGACCCTCAGACGAGGGTAGCGAAGAAACACCGTCAAGCGCATGCTTGTTGTTGTTGTTGTTGTTGTCGTGCCCTTCCCGCAGGGAAGGAATGAAAGTTGCCATTGCCTGAAGCGCATGCTTAAAAATTAGAAATATTAGTGAAAATCAAAAATACCCGTTTACTGTGCCTGACTAGTGCAAAATCATCAATTTTAATGAAAATGACAAAAAAAATTTTATTTGATATTTTTAATATTTGAATTTTCTTCTTTCTAAAAATACCTTACTTTTTCTTGTACTCCAATTATTTACGAAGTTATAGCGGTTTTTATGTCAAGTGAGAACAACAAAAATGAACCGGAAGTTAGAAATCGAAACCGGAAGTGCTTTGAATTTGAAAGATTTTTACTCTTTTTCGAAGTTTTATTGAGTTTATTAATAAAATATTAATTTTGGTAATCTTAAAACTGAATATGGTGATATTTTTTTTAAAGTTATTTAATAGTTTTTAGTAAAATTTGGCAACAACTTTACAAGTTTGTTGTTATATTTTGATTTGTTTATGTTCTAGCGATTCGATTCTTCGCTCCTCATTTAACTTATTATTTTGATATATTTTATAAAAAAAACTGTCTTTTTAAAGACAAAATATTGATTAATTATGGCTAAATCAAGATCTGGAAGGTCTAAGAAGCGCCGATTTACTGGAAATCGTTATACCATTCGTGCTACTATTAATGAGAATGATGAAACATCTGAGCTCAATTCTACTGAATCCGCTAGTGCCAAAAAATTGGTATCAAGCCATACAAGTTTGGAAATTTTCTCAGAAAGGTTGTTTGAAACTTATGAAGACAATAGAATCGTCAGTTTGACAACTTTGATTTCATTGCTTGCTATAGTTTGCTGCCCTGATTGTTATTCTCAGGGCTTGGAACTTATAGAAGACTCTGTCAGTGGATTATGTTCACATATGAACCTAAAGTGCAAAAACTGCTCCTTCTTTAAAGGTTTCCCTACGACAGAGAAGATGAAAGGTTCTTGTCTGATAAACTCTTCAATTGTTTTGGGGCTAAGGATAATCGGGAAAGGATTTTCAGCTGGCAAAAAGTTATGCGCTTTCCTGGGTTTACCTTTCCTATCAAACTTGCTTTCCGCAATCAAGAAAGGAAACTGTTGAAAGCAACTGAACGCGTTGCTCAAGAAAACATCAACGCTGCATTAAGTGAAATCAAAGGCTCAAATAGTTTCACTAAATGTGGAATATCTATTGATGGTACTTGGCAACGCAGAGGCTACTCATCTTTGAATGGGTGTGTAAGTGCCATATCAGTTGACACCGGTAAAATTTTAGACATTGAAGTTATGACGCAATATTGCTACATATGCGCGAAAGGCAATAACCAATCATCGAAACATGTATGTTCGAACTATAAAGGTTCCGCTGGGAACATGGAGGTTGTTGGAGCCTACCGTATATTTGAGAGATCAAATGTAAGGGATGTGCAGTACATTAATACTACGGAGATGGAGACTCAAAAGGATATGAAGCTGTTAAAAACTTTTATGGAATTAATACAGTAACCAAACTCGAGTGTATAGGCCATGTACAGAAACGTGTAGGGGGGCGGTTGCGTCAATTAAAAAAACGTTGAAAGGTTTAGGAGGGAAAAATAAATTAACTGATAAATTAATTGTCAGAATCCAGAACTATTATGGAATAGCTATTCGAAGCAATGTAGGTAATCTACAAAAGATGATGAGTTGTGTAATAGCTGTATTTTTCCACTGTGTATCTGGAAAAAACAATTCTTTGCATGGACAGTGTCCTGAAGGATCTGAGAGTTGGTGTCGTTACCAAAGGGCAAAAGCAGCTGGGAGTCCTCTCAAAGAAAATAAGCTAGGACTTCCTAACAAAATTATAAACCAAATAAAACCTACATATCTAAAACTGTGTAATGAAACGTTGTTGAAAAAATGTCTTCATGGTAAGACACAAAATTGTAACGAAAGTTATAACAACATTTTGTGGAATATTGTTCCCAAAAATATATTCATTGGACTGCAAACATTTCGTTTGGGTGCATTATTAGCTCTGATACTTTTTAATTCTGGTTATGCTGGTATATTATCAGTGATTCGAAATGTAAATGGTTCCCTTCCTGAAAGTGTTGTTCAAGAGTTAGTTAAATTTGATAAACAACGGATTTCAACATCTTTAAGACACTCTTCACCGATTGCAAAATTGTCGCGAAAAAAAAGAAAAGCAGCAAGGAAAACAAAAAGTACTAAGAATGAAAAAACAGAAGGCTTAGTATATTTATATGGAGGGTTTTAAAGTACTTCTTTGCATGATTTTTATTCTAATTTATGATAACTTTTGTGATAAACAATGTTTTTTAAGAGCTTTTTCGTGAATGTTTACGAGTAAAACAACACAAATATATTTTGTATTAAATATTTCTTAACTTCTAAAATAATATGGTAGAATATATATTTGTTTTTCTATGTAATATATTTTTATTTTTTAATGCAATAAGGTTTTTTTAAAGTGCATTTTATATGTCTAATCTGTAGTTCGTAAACTATGTACTTAGACTTTAAGAAAAAAGCTTTTTGACACTATAAAATTGTTAAAAATATTAAAAGATAAAAGTTTGAAGAAAGTATATAATATTCATAACTGCTTTGAAAAGGTTTGTTTTTTTTTGATATAGAGAGGTTTTAGGTTTTTTTAGCCGTATAGTTTTTTAAATTTTGAATTTTAAATCTTTAAATGCATTTTTCTCTGAAACAGCTTTTTTGATATTTTACAACACGGTAAGCATGATATCTCAAAAAGTTCTGTATATAATTGTTTGAAATTTTGTATCATGGTTCATTATTATAGTATGTATTATGAGACGTAGGGATTAAGAAAAAACAGCATGTTTACCTTTTTTATAATTTTTTTTCTGCGTGATAAATGTGAAATTTTTGAAAAATTTGCATTGCGTGCACTTTTTGACCTCTAGTTCAGTAATAAATTAAAATTTTTCAGAGATATTAGGTCAGTTCATTAGTAACTGTTTTCTGAGTAAAATTATATGGGTTTTTTAAAATTTTATGCATTAGAATTTATTTTACTATGTTTAACGTAACGTGCAAATAACGTCTAATTTAAACCTAAAATTGGCCATATTTAAAAAAAATACACTGAAAGAATTTTTTTTTTGCTATTTTTATTAGTTTTCATTTATAAGCAAACAAAAAATGAGTTTAAAAGTAAATTTTCAGCAAAATTTCAAAAATATGTCTCCGCAACTAGTCAGGCACCTTAATTAGTTTTTTTTTAATCGAGAAATCTTTTTTAATCACAATTAAAAATATTTTATTGACAGCGACAGGAATTAACCTCAAAGTATGAAATGATAAGCACTTAAATATTTATTCAAATAATTCTTTTTTCTTACTCCTATTTTTTTAAGAATGATGAGCTTTGTCAGACGCTTACCAGGAAATATAATAATTTTTTTAAATATATAGTTTACACATATATAAATATATCCTGAGATTTCAAACACAACGAGCCCTGAGACTTACACATTTGAGCGTAATAATCACAAGTTTATTCTGGATGAAGTCTAATAAGACTTGCTGGTGTGTGCGTTAGGCGGGCGTCTTAATTGCTAGTAGAGTTCGACCCTGAGACGAGGCTAGCGAAGAGACACACCCAAGGCGCTGAATTGGTCAAATCAAACAGCGTGTGCTTCCCCCGACTTCCTGTTACGCATTTCCGTCCCTTTTCACGAAATCACTCCAACAAATATCCAGCAACCGAGAGTAAAGATGTTACACATAAAAAAAAAAACATACTTTACATTTTCAAAGGAATATAATTTTAAAAGGCATAACAAAATCATAAAACGAAGTATGACCAAATACGTTTCAAAACTTCGTGAAGAAAAATTACCGAAATGGAAATTAATTCTTCAAAAACAACAAAGAGTTGTTCACTAAATTATTATAGTTGAGTGGCCGTGGAAGTCTAGTGGCCAAGGCAACGGACTTGTGACCGGCGTGTCCCAAGTTCGAAATTAGTACCGCTGAAGACCCACCGTGAAGAGGAGTCATGCACGTGAAATCTTTCGAGAGCTCAAACGCCCTGCCTTTGGCGTGGTGTGGTAGTTAGGAGATGGGGTGCTAGATCCGGATCTAGCACCCCATCTCCTAGTCCCCGTCCTAGTCAAGTGACTAGGACGACACCTGTGTCGTCCTAGTCACTTGACCATGTTTCCAAATTACGAGGTTCGTTGCCAAAAGCCCTCGAGTATAGTTGAACAGTGCGACGTTAATATTCACTCACTCATTAAATTAGTTGAAGACAAAACAGCTGTGCTGTAAAAGCAGTTATATATTGTTACCTTTAATAGCCCTACCAATTTTTTGCGCAGCCAAATCTTTTTCGCCCTAAACACGTGCCTAAGCGGAAAAGCGGCCCTGATCACAGGAAATAACAATCTTTAATGGGGTTTTTTGATTTCATCGCAAGTAAATTGAGCAGATATAGAACACTGTGTTCACTGTCACTAGAAGAACTAATTTAGAGCTTTAGAACTAATTTCTAATATTTTCTTACCGATTCTCAGTAAACTTTGTTAATGGAAAGCAATGTAATACAGAAGTAACTGTTTTAAGTCAATTAAATATATGTAAAAATACAGATAATAAATATAATTACTTTTTAATAATCCGTATAGCCAGAAGTCTGAAGGATAACAACCATTTACGCAAAGAGCCATGTGTGTGTGTGTGTGTGTGTGTGTGTGAACCGCGGCTTGTTGACCTCTGACTTCGAGCATAGATCAAAAGAATGAATTATTTTTGCGCTAACAAATTAGGTCTTTGCCAAAATTAAAAGCGATATATATATATAAAAGCACAGTTGAACCCAGTAGCTGAGTGGTTAGTGCATTGTGCTTCCACACCACAGGTCCAAGGTTCAAACCCCGGGCTGGGCAAGGTTGACTCAGCCTTTCATCCCTTCAGTGGGTCGATAAATAGTATCAAATTTTCTTGGGAACTTAACACTGGAGGTTTCGTGTCAGACTGGCCACCTGGCCGGAACTTCTACACATGTACCTCAGAGCCCCAGGTCACATGTACTGAGTTGGGCACAGTAGGTCTTGGCCCTCGTGGTCTGTTGCGCAACTAAGTCAAGTTTTAAAGCACAGCTTCGTTCTATAATAACCAAACGGATTGTACTCAAAGAAAAACTTTAATATTTTTTGGTACAGTCGACTCTCGCTAATTCAAACCTTCGATAATACGAACCTGTCACTAATTCGAAGTACGTGCTCAGCCCTTAGAAAAACTCTTGAATTTCGAACTAAAACAACACGTTTTTTGTTACACTCAATATTTCGAAGTAAAATTTGCGACTGGCCAGACTAAAACACGCAATAATTCGAAGTTATCTTATAAAACTCTCTACAGTTTGAACACTTACTACCTACAGTCCTGTAGCAAACAGGTTGGAGCTTTCATGTTTTGAGTTGTATTGTCTCTGCATGTCTTCCCTGTATCGTAGCCACTTTGATGACTATTTGTCTACTACCCCTTCTTAGTGTTTTCCTGTTCCCTCAGGCGAAAAGACATTTTTACTGTTTTGCTTCATCAACTAGACAGTTCTGGTCACACTTGCTGTCAGTCATCCATATCTTTCGTTTAACATGTGGCCTTGCTACACAGGTGTTCAGATAGGATGGTCCGTTATTGTGTTTTTTGTGTCGGACTGACATGACGATTTATGGCTCATCCGTGTAACTTATAACATGTGGCACCAAATAGGGCATGGGCCAGACAGGACCCTGCCTTGAAGAACCAATAGTGTTGTGAACAATGTCTGAGAAAACCGGGTGCGAAACGATTTTATTTCCAATTAGGAATAGAAGAGATTTGGAGGGGAGGGAAAGAGTCCGGTTCGAGAATTACTATATAAATGTATTATTTTTATACAGAACTCTTAGCTTCTGTATAATATTTATACTGTATAATATATATGTACTTTAAAAAAATACTTTAAAGTATTTTTATACTTTGTACAATTGTTGTTTTATTACATAGTTTAAAATTTAAATGTGTTAGAAAAAAAATTTCCCTTCTTGTATTATTGGAATTTTTTCTTACAATCTTGATAATTCGAAGTTTTTCATTGGTCCCTCCAACTTCGAATTGTCGAGAGTTGACTGTACGTAAATTTTGGAGAGAAAAGATTAGCGGCAAATGAGTCATTTATATAGAGTTTATTGAAGCAACTATTGTAAAACTACAGAAGAATTAGTAAAAACTCTATTGGAACTTTTAAGTGAGCTGGTTTTAGGGCATTTTTAAAAAACAAACATATACGACAACGGTAGACCATGAAAGGGAAACATAAAATTGTACTATATAGAATAATTGCTCTAAACCTTCGTGCAATTTATGTGCCTATCACCCTCATTTAATATACTCTCATGTCCATAAATTAAGAACAATGCAAGTTCAGGCAAAGAAAGAGTCAGAAGCAAAACAAATTTAATTTATTTGTACAGCCTTTTTATTAAACAAAAGGTAAAGAGAAAAAAATATGCTATATGATATATCATTAATAGAAATTGCGATTTTTGCTCTTGGAGCAAATTACAAAAATAAAATAAAATAAACCCTATTTATGTATATATACAAAAACCAATACTACATGCTTGTCATGATGGTTAATACATAGTATTTCTCTCAGACAGGTCAATACAATCTGTAATACGCCTAGGCATGCTGAGTATCAAATGATAGATCTGGTCATGGAGAATATTACACCACTCCCCAAGCAATGCTCTTCAAAGTTCCGGTATACAGGTAGGAGGTGGTTGACGGGCTGAAACTCGTCGGCCAAGCATATCCCACACATGCTCTACTGGATTCAAGTCCGGTGAGAATGCTAGCCAGTCCATACGGGTGATATCCTCCAACCGAAGGCATTCGTTTGCGATGTTTGCACGGGATGGTTAAGGACGGGCGTTGTCATCTATAAACACAAATTCTATGTCCGTATCTTCCGGAAACCAACGTACATGCAGTTCTAGAATGACGTCCCCGTAGATTTGGCTTGCCATGATTCCAATCTGAACATGCAGGTCAGTTCCGGAACCCAGAATAATCCCCCCCCCCAAAACGAGCAATCCTGCACCACCAAAACGGCGTCGTTCAATGATGCTCTCTTGGTGGTAATGGGTTCTTGACGTTCTCCAATTGAAAGTCCGGCGAAAATCAGACTGTAAGCTAAACCTGGACTCGTCGGAAAACATCACACAAGCCCACTGTCCACAATGCATGCTGTGCTGGATTAGAACCCGGGACGCTCGGATCCAAAGCTCAGTAACATGACCACTAAACAAAAGTGATCACCCCTACCCGGAGGCTGTTAGTGGCTTATTTAGATACACACCACAGTACTCCCCCACCAGTGAGTCTGTGGATAGGTGGACGAACGACATATTTGTTGTTATGGCGAGCGGGGGAATTGTTACTGTGGTGTCAAGGGAGTCTGACGACTTTGCTGCGTCAAGTGAGTCTGACGATTTTGCTGCATCGAGTGGGCCCGACGACTTTGCTTGTGGGTAGATGGTGCCATGACACATCAGATGGTTTTGCGTTTTTCTTTTAAGCCAAGGTCACCAATGTGCTGGATTAGAAACCGCGAAGCTCGGATCCTAATCTCAGTAACATGACCACTAGAGAGAAGTGAACACCTCTATCCGAAGGCTGTTACTGGCTTATTTAGATATGGCCACATATGCTTTCTACTCCAGGCTAATCGCAGGTGACAGTGAGTGCCACTAAGTGGTACACATCTGACAGGTCTACGAGCATATACACTAAGGAATCAAACTATTCACATAAAAGGTTTAATTCATCTACATTTTTTAAAATTAAGATCAATTTGTTTATTTATATTTAATTGTTTTGAATTCAGTCTGCCTGGATATCATGTAATATTTACCGGATAATTATTTTTAGCAGAGAGAGAAAAATTCTTGATGAAAGAGACTGGATTCACCTTTTTGAAATCGTCGGTTTGGTGGCTTAGAGGTAATGTGCCAGCTACGTAAGCGTAAAAATACTGGTTTGATCCCAGCTGGTGTCGATAAATCTTCTGGTTACAAAAACTGTAGGCAAGCATGTCATGATTATGTGACATGTAAAAGATATCTTAAGCATCAATTTGGCTCTGGTTTCTCTTTGCGAAATTGAATCAAAGTAATATTTAGCATCTGACAATAGCTTAAACTAAAAATAATTCAAGCATCAAAATTTGGTAGTGAGATCCACCACTAGATGGTGCTACCATGAAACAGCTCTCATATTTGGAGACTTGCCATGTCTGCAAAGTCTTAGCTGCCTATATTCAGACCATTAAGGGGAAAAAACAATTGAACCTATCATTTCATTAGTTATGATATATTTTATGCCATATTCTTTAACTTTTGTGTTATGTTGCATTAAATTTTTATCAAAAGAATTATTGAAGAATCTGGTAAAATTCATACATATTAGTTCACTTAGAGGGGCAAATTATGTATTTATCCACTCTGTGGTGGAGGCGGCATAAAGGGGAAAAAGGGAATTGTATTTTCTTAAATCGTAGGGAAATAAAATTTTCTTCCACCAGATTCAACTTCGTGTTTCGGTTTTTGTATTATTTGTTTATATTGAAGAGTGGAAATGTATTATATATTTGTGTTACGAAACAATCTAAAGACATTTTAAATAATAGCTATTTCTTTCTAAATGGTTACAACTGAAGAATGGTAACTTTTATTTACTATTAAGTCTTTCATAAATAGTGCAGAAATGTGTAAAATTATACCTTTTTTGAAAATTAAGAAGCCCTCATTTAGGTATTTACATTCACACCTGATTTAAAAAATGTTGTCTTTTTAGTTTATTTTTAATTATACTTTTTCAATTTCTTTTCTCTTAGTAGTAACAGAAGAAAAAAATCTTATCTTTATCTTTTGGATTCGAATTTTTTAACGGTTTTTTTTTAAAATGTGTTTTGAAAGGTTATGAGTTTTATTGAGAAAGCTATGTTTTTCTTTTTTTTTAAAGAGGTATTCCAAGCATTTTTGCTTGAGAAGGCTGGTATTGAAAAAATATTTGTTACTTTGATGTTAGAAGAAGTGCAATTTTCAGAATTCTAATTTTTGAGTGTAATGGATGGAAAGTAATATTGTGTACTCTTTTGTGATTTCTGTTTATGCTTGCAAATAAATTTGTCTTATTTGTTCAATATTTCACATCTTTTTGTTTTTACTTTTTTGTGTACAGTCAAAATTGCAATGAATTATATGAAAATTATGACAGCAATGTTTTACATAATTTATTTCATGCCCTTAATTATTTATAACTCAAATAACATACATAATGATTTGGTAATTGCTTGATTACAGCTTAATTTCTTAGTTTGGACTTGAAAATTTTGAACCACAGTTACTTGACAAGGAAAGACACTTGACTTTTACAACTTCTCATATTTTGCTGTGATGTTCATTTCACTTTCTATGCTATGTTTCACATACGCATTATAGCTCTTTATATGTGGTAGTTTGCATTATTATGCATAATTGGACTTAATGGTACCTAGATTTGAGTTCATATTGTTGTTAGAATATTTTGGATTACTGTCATAACCACACACATTGGTTTTCGACAAATCAATATTGGCACTATATTCAAATCAATATTGGCTTTTGTATAATCTAAAGCAGGGGTGTCAAACTCATGGGCCACATGTGGCTCACAAGGAACATTTTTTGGACCCGACCAATATATCCCCAGACAATAATGCATAATAAAATTTTTTTTAAATTCTCCCAAAATTGGAAAGATGGCATCAAAAAAGAGATATCAAATGTCAGGATATAAGCATTGATTTTTTTTTTTTGTTATTTTATATATGTTTATTATATTGTATTATTCAGAATAAATCTACCTTTCTATGAATTTTTTTTTTTTTTTTTTTGCGGCCCGCCTAAAGTTAAACCTTGTTTGTTTGACCCGAATTAGCTTTTGAGTTTGACATCCCTGATCTAAAGGTTTATTTTTTGTATTATCACATTTTTTACAGCAATATTAAACATAAAAATTTGGAAAAAAGTTATCTTTTTATTTGATTTTTTTCATCTAAATGAGAGAACTTTATCATATTAAATTTATACAAAAGTAAGTTTTCTGGTCTATTTGAAAATTTTATATAAGACTATTTTGATTACTTTTAGGAAGTTTCAAAATTTAGCTGAATGAAGAAAAATCTTTTTAAAAATGGCAGCAGTAAGTAAATTGAGCTTTATTCTAGTATAAAAAAATTTACATAATTGCATTGAATTTTGAAAGAAATACATATTGTTAAATGAATTTGTAATAATAAAAATATTTGTTTATATTTGAACCTAACTTAAAAAACAATTTACTGACTTTTATATTTGTAGTAATCTTGATTAGTGTTTAATAAAACACCATTTTCAAATTTTCTGTTCCAAAGATTTTATAATAATTTTAGAACCTATATAGCATTGTCTACACCAAGATTTTTAGTCCATTAAAATTATATGTGTTAAGAGACCACAGATTATAATGATAACATTGAACTTTTTGTTAAAATTTCTTGCTCATATTAACTTTGAAAATACATAAGTGTATTAAAAATATTTATTTTTATTAATACACTTAATCAGTGAAAAATCTAAAATATATAGTAAAGTACAATTGTAAGAAAATGTTATAAAATTTCTTGTTTAAATTCTAGAGTTACTTACAAAAAAAATTTTTTTTTATAAAAAAGCATTTAAAAACAGCTTAAAGTTAATACTTGTCCATATTTAAAGTTTTCATTATCTAACAATAAAATAATTTTCATGTAATTTGATTATCAGAACATTATAAGAAAAACATTCACAGATTAGGATATAAAATATTGATACTTATGTATTAATTGACACCACAGCAAAATTGGCGCCCAGCAAATCATGCCATTTCAAAACAACAAAAAGATTCTAATGGGTTTTATATGAAAAAAAAACTAGCTGTGGTCTGATTATGGTGGAAAATAGCACCACAATTTGGCTGCAAAGAGGCTAATACATAAGTACCAAAATATTTTATCTTTAGATCAAAATTCAGGTTTTTAATGTTGTCGAATGTTTTATATAATGACTTTATAAATAAATAGATTAAATAAGTAAAAATTCTTTTATATTTGAGAAAATATAACAATTAAAGATTCATCAGGTTAAAAGAAAATATTTAACAGAAAATCTTAATAATTTATTGAAATCATTTGAGCAAAAAATAATTTTTGCTATGAAATAGATTTACTAAACTAATAATAATCTTTCAATGTTTGTAAATCATGGGACCTCAATAATTAATCTATTTGTGAAAAGTCGTTGAGAATTCTTCAACATTTACAAATTCAGTTATAAAACATAAATTCCATTCTTATCAGTTATTTTCTTAGTAAGTTTATTTTGTTGTAATCGTAAATTGTGTTAGGATCAAATCTTTCTTTTTTGGTTTTAGAGAGTATTTTGCATATATATTTATTAACCACAAGCATGAGTCAAAATTATCTAATTTTACAAGTTTGCATTTTTTGTTTGATACAATGTACTTAATGAAATTTTCATTTATGCAATTATAGATTTCTACCCAAGAAACTATTCAAAAAGTAGTTGAAGAGGGGCTTGAAGCACGAAATCTTCTTAATTTCATTTCAGATGGTACATTTGAAGGTAAAACATTATAATTATCATAAACTTAACCAGGAAACTTACCTTATAATTATATATATAGATTATTTACATTTTGTGTACTTCAGTTAAAATTAAAATAATTTTATAGTAATTTTAAGTATAAAAAAACAAGAAAGTAATTTTCTCCCATTAATTATCTCTTTATCTTATATGTACATGCTGCTTAATATTAAACTCACAGCATTCAGAGGCTGTAATTTAGGTTCTACTGAATGAATCCGAATAAAATTTCAGATATGATATTTGTAAATCATGCGAGTGAGGTTTTATTAAAAAAAATCATTTGAATTTTTATCTATATACAGATAGTGCTGTAATGAAGTAAAAAAAAAGTAACTGTTCAAAAATCAAATAGTAAGTTTTATTTATTTACACATCTGTGTTCTCTAAGTGCATACCTTATCAGTCAACAGAATCATCTTAAAATATATCATTCTGCTATCAACACCCACACTCAATATGTCAATAGGAATGAGAGAGACATAGTGGATGATGATGGTGCCTTTCAGCTCCGTTTCATTAGTTACATGTCCTTGATAAATGGAATTTTTGAGAAAACCTTACTGCCAAAAATTACAGGGTCTCTGATTTGAGATGACCTTGCTATCCAGGAACTGGGAAAGTATGCAAAATGACATGTTCATCAAGGAAGTTAGCTTGAATCACATTCTTTACATGTCTTACTATATGAGCGTGGCCGCAGTAGCGTAGTGGTCAGGGTAACGGATTCGTGGCCAACATGGCATGAGTTTGAGCCTTATGTCACTGAAGACCTGCCATGTAAGGGAGGGGGTGATGCATGTTAAATCTGTCGAAGCTCAATTTTCCTCCTGTTGGTGAAGTGTGGAAGTTAGGAGAGGGGATGCCAGCTGATGTGTCGTCCTCATCACTTGACCATGGTTCAAAATTATGAGGTCCATCACCAAAAGCCCTCTAGTAGCTGAATAGTGCAATGTTAATATTCACTCACTCGCCATATGAACAGTTATGCCATCTTGCATAAACACTGTGGTGCACATATAGCCTCTTTGCCTTAATGCTGAGACAGCATGGTTCACTAGGAGTCTATAGTATTGTGTCAGTGCACCTAAAACCCTGTTCACTTTGGTTTCCTCAAAGAAATAAAGGCCCAGAATGAAGTTCAGCATGAATCCACACTATGAGTGACTTATAGGGAATGTATCAGTTGTTTTTATGTAGATGAGGATTGGAACTCCATGTGTGGCAGTTTTGCATGTTTGCAGCACTGTCTAAGTAGAAATGGGCGAGGGGGGGGGAGGGTATTTGTCTGTAAGATATGTGATAGCTAGTTCTCATCTATCTGCATCTTCACAGATTTAAGATTTGCAGAGTGATCTTACAGTTTCAATTGTTGCACAATATGAGTTTTATTAGGGTATAACTTAAGAATTTTATGTAAAATCGTGCACAGTTGATCATGGAATGTCTTATGCTATGGACCAGGCACTTTCAATAGCATTTTAAGTACATGCAGATGCTTCAGCTGTTTCAATTGCAACTTCATCTACAATTGCATGTTTGCATGTCATTCTCTTCCTGATGCAATATTTAGATAACTGGGTTTTTTTTTTTCAAACTTATAAGTCATGTTTTTAACTGTATGTACAGACTTTGGTCCTTTTCTTCTTTTCTTTTTTTTCATATGCTAATGTACAGAGTGCCTTTTGAAACATTTTGCTCATTCTATCAATACTTGTAACATTTTGTTTTTAATGCATAATTTCCATGTCAACATTTCCTTAATGATAAATTTATGTTTTGAAAATGTTGGAACTAAAGGCTTAAAATTATTTATTTTAAACATATTTAAGTTAATATTAAATGTGTATGTTTATTTTAAAATATATGAAAAGGTACTTTATTTTTTTAATGTATAAAAATAATCTGTATTTTCCTACTTCAGAAGTGATATCATCAAAGAAGCCTCCTGTTTCACCTCGTCCTCAGTCAGTATCTCCCAAACCTGTTTCCATTGATCCAAATAAAAATCCAGATGCTCGCATTTTACTCAGAAGTACAAAAAGACGAGGAGTACTATCCAGACCTAAAAGTCGGCTTAGATCTGCTTCTGCTGGCAGAAACCCTGAGAAAGATCTTCGTGCACGCTACTGGACATTTTTATTTGAGAACTTGCATCGAGCAGTGGACGAGATATATCAGACATGTGAAATGGATGAAAGTATTGTAGAAAGCAAAGTAATTTTTCTTTTTGATATTAAACTTGGAAAACATATTTACATTACACCATAAAGATGATTCAAATAATTTTAAGCGATTTCCAAAATTGCTTAATTCAATTTATGATGAAGGGATCCATTGATATATATTTTTAAAATTTACCATATATTTTATTTTAAAGCAAGATATATGTACTCTTTTTTTTAAAAATTTCAGTTTAAATAATTGAAAACAAATCAATATAATTTTGTAACTTTTATATAGAGGTTCACATAGTACATCATTCATTCTTAAAAAGATATTTCTTTTTTAATATTATGATATTTAATATTGAATGTTTCAAGTATTGTATGCATAAAATTGATTTAAAAAACAATGGCATTGGAGCTTCTGTAAATCAATTACTCCAAAGAGACCTCTGTGAAAATAAACTAACCAATACATAAAATTAAGCTTGTATTAATTCATAAATGTATTTTACTTTTTTATTTAACTTTAGAGATGTGATTGTGGCAGTAACGAAACCTTGGAAAAAGTACCTTGGGACTGCAAAAAATATAAATATATTTAGTTGAATACAAATTTATCATTAACAAACTTTTTGAGGAAAAACATTACTTATTAAAATGTGAAATATCCCGAGTTGGGTTGCTCTACCAAACTGTTTGAATACTACTGCTTTAAAAAATATGTATATTCAAGAGCAAATAATTACCTTTATGATTTTATATATAATATTGATAAAATATTTCACATTTTTCTCTTAAGTAAATCATTTTTTGAAAAAGGAAAACAAGTACTGTGAAATCTGGCGTATAAATGTGCACCTTAAACACAAAAAATAAGATTGAAATTTGCGAGTGCTCATATTATGCTGGGTACAAAAATGAGCTTAAAAAATAAAAAAAGGTAAGCTTAAAAAAAATTAGACTTTTACATAGATTGAAGTATTGTTTATTTCAAAGAAATGACATTCAAGAGTTACAATTCTAAAAGTATACTATTTTTTCTAATGCTCGGAATAATACCTTGAATAAATGACTTCAAAAAATAGAGCATTGTGCATGTACATTTCAGGTTCCTTCGTAAAAAAGAGGGTGTGCGTTATGGCAAATATACATAAAAATTCAAAATTGTAGATTCAAAGTGTAGGTGTGCATTATACACTGTATATTATGGTATTTTGATTTGTCTTGTGTTGGTGCTGTTGTTTCTTATCCCACTTAAGTGTGTGTATCAACTGTGAAGCCTAGAAAGAGTAGTTTCATCTCACCTAATGCTTGTTCCAAGTAAAGCAGTACCAAGACAGTTTCTTGTAAGGGGTACAGGAAATTACACCTGCATGTATATCCACTCATGTAAGGAGGGGCCTGCCTCCAAGAGAAACAGATATATTGTTTGACCCGGGTAGCAATTTCTGAAAAGTGAGGCAACCACCATGTGTAGAATCTCTATGGCTGCCCCCAAGGCTCTATTCAGCATCTATCTGAATGGTGGAGATATGGTGATAGAATGGCAATGAGTATTGCCAAGCTATTAAATAGCTTGAGTGCCAATGTTAAGATCTTTTTTCAGTGAGTACTGTTGCATGTGATTTTCTGCAGGAATAAGATTGTAGATGGTTTGGTTATTTGTCTTGTAAAAAGTAGTACAAGAGATCATAATACTTAATATTCCTGAAAGTTTTCTCATTAAAAAATCTTAATTGTGTCATCAAATGTTTGGCATTTTATTTCAAATTAAGTTTTTGTGAAGCACTTGAAAAATTTTAATGTATTCAGTTTTCATTTCTCTTACATTAAAAATCAGTTAACATGAAACTTAGGGGACTGAAATATTTTTTCGTGTTAAAGGATATTGCAAAAAAAAAAAACAAAAAAAAACATATATTCAACAAAAATTAAGGAAAAAAAAGAGTACATTTTATTTACAAAGATATGTATGTAAATCAATGAAACTAAAACATTCACAAGAATTAATGAAATTTAATGCAAAATTTTCAAGTTTTTTGGAAAACAAAACACTTATTGAGTTGTTGGATATTTTTTCTTCTCATTGTCTTCTTTAGCATCAAATTGTCAACAAATTTTTCAATGTTGTCCATTTTGTTATACATTTCACCATTGAAATGCGCATACTTTTTTTTGATGTTCCTCATTTCAGATGGTGTGGGAACATGAGCTGTATTATTAATTTCATTTATGTCTTTGAAATTTGCATTAATGGGTTGTTGTTTTTTTGAATTTTGAACAAATTCCAAATTGTCTTTGTATGGCATAATTTGGGCTGTATACACATTATCTTCATCTACTGAAACGGATTCTTCCAATGATAAACCTGTGTGGCTGGTGTTTTTGGTATTTTGTTCCCAGGTAAAGAAATCTTTTCGTATTAAGTGATTTGCCTTTCATGTTAAAAAATTACATGAAAATATATTGTAGTTTGTTGGGATCATTGTATTATTTCAACAGATATTTCATCTTAAGCATTGTAGCGTTAAACATATTTCACTGTATTTTCATATCTTTTATACATTTATGGAATGTAGTAACAATTCTGACAATGTTTTCAAATAATGATGAATTATTCAATATTATAGCCACATGCAAATGGCATAGTAAAAAACTTATAGAAAATAAAATATGTAGACGGCCGTGGTCAACAATAAAATCAATTTCAAAGTTAAAACGTGACATGAAAATAAAATCTACTTTTAAGGTATTCTTGTAACAGAAATTATAACTATTTCTGTAATGTATATCTTTTTAAAAATATTTTTTATTCTAGGAAGCTATTATGATGCTTGAAAATTACAGTAAGGACTTCCATGCTTTAATTCAATACATAAACATCAATAAAAATTATGAGAAAACTGCTCCTCCTAATAGGTAAGTTTTAGTAGATGCTTGATTTGAATGTAAAAAGCATGTTTGCATTATTTATTTTTACTATTACATACTATTTCAAGAGTTTTTAGTAAAAATTAATGCATAAATTAATGAGATATAGCCTTCCAGCATTTGTCAATTTTTGCAAATGACTAATAACTGTATCTTAGATGTAGATAGTTTAAAAAAATTCCAAAAAGCATATAATTTTTTTCCTACAATTTAACACTTCTTTTAGAATGACAGGAGTTTTTCAATAAATATTGTATACTTATAATAACATTTCTTACAAATTATATCTAGGTAAATTTTTGTGTGATGTGTTTGGTACTCTTGTTTACTTTAAAAATAAGAATTAATGTTGAAAATTCATTATTTTTCTACTATAAAATATATTACTTTTATCATATGAAGATTTCATAATATGCATCTTTGTGACTTGTTGATTTGTTTTTATTTTTCATTTATGTATATTATGTGAAGTTAAAATGTTAATGAAATGTTAATTTTTTTTAAAAAAAATTTCACTTTATGTAAAATTAATCTTTTTTTCAAAATTATTTTTCTGTTTAGTTATTACCTTTTTAAAAAAAATTGTAGATTGTTTATGGAAAAAATTAGACTTGTTTTGAAGTACAAGGTCTGTACAAAAAGAAATTTAACTTTTAGACGATAGCTGATGTTTCAAACAATAATGCCATTGTATAGGTGTCATTTTAGGCTTGCATTTACACTTTTCTTGTTGATATTATCAACGATTATTATTTTATCAGCAGTAGTGCAAACTGTAGAATTTATATGCTAGATTTATGTTAGAAGTTGAAAGATTTTTTACAACAATGAGAGTTTTTTTTTAGAAATGTTGCATATAAAGATGGTAAATTTTTGTTCTGAAATAATTTAGGTATTGTTTTGAACTAGTAAGGAGAGTTGTATATTGCAATCACATTGGTGGAAATTGCCAGTTAAATAGTATGTCAAATTTTGATATGACATTGCTATTGTTTTATGGTAATCATGCACAGAATTTTTAGGTTTGTTTTAACTAACAGCATTGCCTTTTTTCTAAGCATTTAGTTTCTGCGTTTTGAAATATTTTTTCATCTTCATCTGAATAGAGAAAATTGAGGCTGTTAGATATGCCTTTAATAGAAAAAAAAAAGTAGCGTAATTGCAGAGTAAGGGATATTTTTAAAATTAACACTCAACTACTTTGTTCAAAATTTAAAATCGAGCTTTTTTTTTATAAAAAAATAGAAATAATTATTATTTATATACTCTCAATTTATCCATTATTTTATCAACTTTCTTTTTTTTTTGTATTGCATTTGTTGTAAAATATTTTAATGAAAATATCTTGAACTTTAAGAGTTTTTTCTTCAAAAAAAAAATAAATAAAAGAAAGAAAGAAAAAGTGAATATATGAGTAGTGAGGAGAAAAATTATTGTTTCCTAATAAATTTTCTTTCGGTTTACTGTTTTTAATTTATTACTTATTTTGGTTTTGAATCTTAATTTTGTGATTTATTAATTTTGAGTGTTTTTTTTTATAGTTTATAAAACGTTTTCATGTGTAAAAGTATCTAATTTAATAATTTAGTTTTGCATTTTAATTTTTAATTGCAGTATATTTCTCTGAACTATGTTGAATTGCTTAACTTTAAAAAAATATCTTGTATCACCTGTTATAATATGTGTGTGAAGCTTTAGTTTAATATTGGCATTATAATATGCAGTTATTTTTATTTGTGCTAGCAATTTGTATTGTTATTTATTTCATAATTTTGTGGATATATTGCACATGATTTTGTTTACTTGTCATTTTAAAGATATAGTCTAGGATCAGATATTTTATGACCAGTACAGAAAATGCATGATGAATTTTTTTTTTTTTGAAATACTTAATAATTTTTTTTAAATTTTTGTTTATAAATTTATTTCATTTTTCGTTTAATTGTCAGTTGTTAGTGGTTTGGGATGCTTTCTTGGAATGGACAATTCAAATTCTGATTTTTAAAATGTATCTTTTTTTTTCAAAATTTATTTATTAAGTATTTTCTTAGCTTTTTCAACAGATGTGACATTTTGAACAATTTTTTTCTCCACAATATGTAAATTAGTATTTTATTTTATTCTACTATTGTATCCCATCGTATTTCGAACTAATTTGTACATTTTATTGGATGGAAGGCTGAATTTTTTTTTTATTTAGTTGCCAATTTTTAGTGTAATTTTTTTAATTCTAAGCTTTTAATGTTTCTATTGCAAAACAGTTTTCCAAGTTAAATTTAGGTATGCATCTCCCTAAAATAATTCTTATTGCCTTTATTTTTTTAAACATGTATAAATAAATTCACTCTCTCTGTATTTTGATGTTTGAAATGCATTTGGATTTATATATATATTTTTTCTTTTCTTTTTATTTTACAGGCCCACTTCCTTGGCTTGGGAAGTCAGGAAGTCTTCACCAGGAAAATCCCTTTTGAAAAATGTGTTTATTGAAAAACTCACTGCAGGCAATAGCAATGCTAAAAAAATACTGTGTTTTGATTCATCCAGGTATATTAAAATGATAATTTGTTATTTAATGCATATATGTTCAATTGTAACTTCTTTGAAAAATTTTCTGATGAGATTAACTATATAAATAATTTTTTAACTAATGTATCACGGAAAGGGATATCAGAAAGTAAGTTTCCTTATTTTTTAGTTAAGTATTTTAAATATACACTGAAAAAAGGTTTTAGTATGTATGAAGATGGATATTTCTCTTATTTTTCTGCATAAAATTGTCCTGTTTATCAAAGCATTTATCATATCAGTACATCAAGGAGTCAAAGCCTTAATATAGAAAAAATATTTCTTGATCCTAAGTCAATTTTATAGCTTATTTAACATCTCCTGAGAGAAAATATTTTTCAGCTTGAAGAATAAATGAAAATTCTGGACAAGAAAAATTAGCATCGCATATTGCCAGGGTATCAACCTATTGCTGACTTTTTTGTAGCTTAGACATTGAATACTATACTTCGTATGGTGCAGTATGGAAGAATTTTCCATACTGTGCCATATGAAGGATCAAATTGCAGAATAGATCAATAATCTATTTTGCTTTATTGGTGCATCAAGATCATCATCACGATTCTCTAAAATTCAAGATTGTCCCATTGTTGTTCAGTCATAACCAGTACATTTATTGCTCTAATTTCAAGATAGATAGTGAACAATTTTTCACATGAAACTGAGGGGACTTAAATGTTTTTTCGTGTTAAAGAATATCGCAAAATAACCATATATTTAACAAAATTAAGTTTATTAAAGTACGTTTTATTTAAATAGATATGTATGTATTTAATAAAAATCAATGAAACAAAAACATCCACAAGAACTTAATGAAATTTAATGCAAAATTTAGCAATACCAAAATCTTTACAGATTTTGGTTTTTATCTTTTGTTTTTGATCTATAAACTTAAGAAGCTGCTTCTTCATTTAAAGCAAAAGAGCGGTTTTCTTACTCCCTAGGCTTTTTGTCATTGTGCTTATTAAAAAAAATTCATCTGAAAAAAAAACGCAAACCTAACTTACTGATATTTACTTACAATGTAATGTAGTCATCACCTAATTTTGAAGTCAACTGATAAGAGATGAGATGTTTTGTGTGACATTTGTAAGGATGGAAGGTGAATGTAACTTAGATAAAAACAAAATTGATTTGTGTCACAGGCTTATCGAGGGTATTTCAATGCCAAGTTAGCTTCCTTTCTACATAACATATGAAACCACCTCTCTTTCATTTCACAACCCTCTTAAATCTTGCCTGCACAGCTGATGTGTTTTGTATTTTGTTTATTCTTAGAAGGGAAATTTTTTTGTTAAGCAACTTTCATTTCATGTCAAGAGAAAAAATGCATTAAAACACATATTAGTTTTGCAGTACTGCTGTATTATTTTGTGTTAAGCCAGATTTTTTTTTTAAGCGTTTTCACATTAAACATATTTCTTTGTATTTCAAAGATCAGTATCTTTTTATCTTAAAAGAAGAATAACTATTGCTCTTGCATCTTTTTTGGACATTCATTCAGTTTGCTTGCCTTTTTAAATGAATGCTAAATGAATACATATCGAATGTACCACATAGTATAAATTATGTGGGAACTTTTAACTACTTTGTAACATTATTGTCATGTGTTGACAATGAAATAAAGTAAAGAGCCTTATTCTCTGATATGTCCTTGTATTTATTATTTCTTAAAGCAGTGCCTTATATTAAAGATAAATAAAAATAATGTGCATTAATAGTGTAACTTTTATAATCATAAAAGTTAAGGTTTCCCTAAAATTTTCCATAAAATCCAATTTATTGAATAGGAATCTTAAAAAAAATAACACTATATAAAATTTTTGAAACAGATTCAATCACATGATTTTAAGAACAATAGAAAACAAAATAGGGTGCAATTAAAACAGTCGGTTAAAAATCTCAATGAGTAGGAACTTTTCATAATGACATGCAGAATATATAACAATAAAAACTGCTTATTGCCAATTTCACTGAATTTCTATTGAAAACTGTGTAGAGAATGACAAGACATGTTTGGGGCAGGCTGGTGATATATCGTTACCAACTGGTAGCACCATTTGATGATTTAATGTTTACATCCAGCTTACCAAACAGTACCAAAACTGGTGATAATATATGTGTGTTATGGATAATTTTTTAAAAGTTAAAAAAGATAAAAAATTTATTTATTGCACAACATATGCAGGATGGTTAAATATGGAAGTGCATTTATTAATTCTTGCTTTTTAATGTAATTTCAGACAACTTTTATTATATTTTTCTAGATGACTTCAAAATTTTGCATGAAATCTTTGAAGGACGAGTTTTTGTTGTTGAATTCTATTGTTTTGTTATTGAAATCAAAATGTTTAGATAGCTTCTTTGTGAAGAAATTGTTCACCTATTGTAGTTAATATTGTATAAATTGTATTTGTATTTATATTTTTAGTGAATTCAACATTTCTTCTGAAGCCAAAAATCTGCCTCAGATTCCTTCCTTATCCTCCAATGATCTTGATCTGAAATGTGGCGAGTCCAAGTCTAAAATGGACATTGTTTTGGAGACCTCAGCTCAGATTGATCCACTTACCAAAGGCCCTTGTGATGTTAAAATATCTGTTGTTCCAATACCTACTGATGAAGTATTTCCTTGCAATCAGAATTTAGTAGTAAATGAGGTTCAATGTCAAAAAAGTTCACCAGATCCTGGTACCATAATGGAAAAAGGTGAAAGTGTTTTAAGTACAGTAACTGATGAAGAGCTTATAACTAACCCTGGAAAGGAAAAAAAGGTTTTAGATGTTGTAGATAATGAAATAATAGTTAATTCTCATGAAAGTAGTCCAGATATTTCAAAAGTTGTTACTAATGAACATTTTACCCCAGATTCTTCCAAAAGCACAGAAATAATATGCAGTGAATCACTTGCTGTTAGTTGTCAAAGTGAAGAATCATCAATTTGTGATGACAGCTCTTGCAAAGAAAATAATTCACCTAATATATTATCTGTTGAGCCATCCTTAAAACAAGATTCAGCTGAAAAATCTCAGCCACCGGATTCTAATTCATCTGCTTTGAGTAATAATAAAAATAACTTGAAAAACAAAGAGAATACTGAAACTAATGGCATTGTTTCTGATAAAGTACCATCCACTGTAATAAAAGAAAAAGTAATTAGCTCCAAAGCAAAATTAACTGTAAACAGGAATATTAAAAGAGCAAGTACTACTCCTCTTATTTCCAAAAAGACTACTGATACTAGTATAAAAACACCTGGGCCTCGTGAATCAAAGAGCAATGTTACAGTATCAAAAGTTGAGCGAAATAGTAGAAATGTAATGACCAAAGTTATGCCATCAAGTTCGGTTAAGACAGAGAAGGTTGAAAATCTATCTTCTCAAAAATCTGTAAATACATCCACCACCATTAAACCCGCCACTGCTAAAGTAAACTCAACCTTAAAAGGTGATGTAAAACCAAGTAGTACTGCTGACGAAAGAAAGTTTTTGAAAACCAACCGTAATGAATCAGCTATAAAAAGAAATATCTCCTATGTCCAGTCACTTAGTTCTAGAAATCAAATAGGAAGGCTTGAGGACAAAGCAAGAAAGGCACCATCTCGTTTGCTGTCAGATGGGCATAAACTAAAGAGTGGGTCTATGTCATCACTGAATAAATCATCGACAGCTCGAAACTGGGCCCATAAAGCTTCTAGTGTAGAAAAGATTCCGGAAGTTTTGAAATCAACGACAGATGGTAATTATTTTAAATTGTTCACTAATATAAGTCAGTGAATTTCGGTTGATAGTGTAATATTGCAATGATTGCCTTTTCTTTATGTTTGGTAATCTTTTATTCTTTCATGCTATGAATCAGTTTTTTTTTATTATAATGTCATATATATACATAATATCTAGCATTTTAAACATTTCCCACTTATAATTTGATGCTAGTAATTATTGTAATTTGAAAAACAAAATGAAGGGTAATAACAGATACAATTTATCAAATAAAGATTAATATTTCTTATTTCTTTTAATCAGTGAAATTTTCAAACTGTTCATTATTGATAAATTTTTTAATTAAATTTATCTATTTATAGTCTTGTAGTAACTTTTAAAAGGGAATCTCACATTTATAAATAAAAAGTTTGCTTTTTATAGACAAAATGATGTATGTAATAAAATTTGATTTGGAGATAAAACCATTCTAAAGTTTGGATGACTTTAATATTCATTAGTTTCTCATATTTAGTGTGAGTCTATAGCATAAAAACATGCTTTGATACATTCCCCCTCCCAAAAATAAAGTAGTTTATAATTTGTCTTACTTATATGGAAATGTTATTTATGTATTAGGTAACGTTACATCACAGTGTCAGCATATCATGGTAATTCAAAATTCTGCAAATAGTTGACCCAGTCCTGAGGAAGTTTCTCTATGCCTTCCTTTCTGGAGAATGCTGGCTATGTTTTGAACCATATGTTTCCTTTATATTGTTAATTTGGTAGAAATATGTACAGATAAAAAAATATGAATTTTTCAGAACTTTTTTTAGTGAACCATAGACATAATAATCACTCAGAGGAATATTTCAACTGTAAAATGGGTAATTATTAGGGAAGATAACAAAAACACAAAATATTTTTGTTGTGTTAACAGTATGTAAACTCATTATAATCATTTTTTTTTAACTTTTTTTTTTATGGTTCTTTCATTGTTCAAGAAGGGATCAATTAGCAATCATTATTGACACTCTATTCTTTTTTTAATGTTGGCATAGTTCCTTGGAGGGCTGTGAAGATTACTATAGTTCCAGAAGTGTAATCAGTGTACTCTCAATGTGTTATATGTTATCTAATACATACAGTTTAAATATTCTGATTTGTTTTTTATTTAGAATTTTAATTTTGCATTCAGATCTCAATTTAACCCGAATTTAATAATTTGTTAATCACCAGCTGGGTGATGTAGTTAGTTTATTGCTGGCCTTCTGCACCTAAGGTTGTGGGTTCGACCCTGGCCCAAGTTGATTGAATTTCATAATGCAGAAAATCGACAGTGTCCATGTCGTATGATTGTGTGGCATGTAAAAAATCCCATGATTGCCTGTTTGGCTTGGGTGCTGTCAGCAAAATTAAATTCCTAGAACAAGTTTGCATCGTCTGAGCTCAGGTAGGGAGGAGGAGAAAGGGAGTCTCCTCTAAGGAGGAGACTGGGCATCAAAATTATTTGTAGCAATTGGTATCGTATGTAGGGTACCATACTAAAAAGTGATACCAGCTCCTGGGGAATATATTAGGTCTGCAATGGTTAAGATACCAATCTGCAGCCTGATTAGAAAAAAAAAATTTGTTAATCTATTATGTTTGATAGAATTAGCGATAAAAATACTACCAAGTTTTATCTTGGGCTCTTTTAATGTGATTGCATTCTTTCGTTAAATTTTTTTCCATACTCTCCGTATTTTCAGAGTATTAAAATGAAGAGAAATAAAATTCAACTTACTTTTTTTAGAGGATTCTGATGGCTGGGAAATGGTTCGAGGCAGAAACAGGTGCAGAAATTCTCCAGCAAAAAAACTTCCTTTCATGAATAAAAATCATGAAAATGAAGTTGTTCATATTGCCAAACTTAATCAGTCAAGAATTGGAGGCTTTCCTTACACTACTAAAGTCAATGGGAAAGTTGTCAACAAAAATTCACTCAAGGCTTCTGACTTCTCTAAAAAGCCTTCTAATGAAGATACAAAGAAAGAAAAGGGCATGGATTGTAAAAATGATTCATTTGTTTGTAAAAAAGAAATAGAAAACTCATCTAAATTTAATTCAACAATTCTTAATACTGAAGAAACTTCAAATTCTGAAAACGGACCTCATCGAAATAACTCTGGTGATCAACAATTAAGGCCCAGAAGTTCAAGTGAGAGAATTCTGAAAAAAGAATTTCTCAAACTGCCTTCAAATGTCATTTCTTTCTTTGAACAAAACATGGATTTTCCTATCAGGTTACAGCAAAAGTCCCATACACGTTCATCTAGTGCACCCAGTAATCGTTCTACACATGATTCAAATTCACATGGGCTTTCAAAAGCTTTGTGCATCAGTGACCAATACCTTGGCACTCAGAAATATGTTAATATAAATTTTTTTAAAAAGAAGCTAGCTGAGAGAAGTGTTAGTTCTGTAAAGAGAAGAGGAAAGAAGTCGCAAATGAATACACATGAGTGTAAAGAGAGGAATACCTTGAATGGAAGTCTGGATGAGAGTGATACTGGTTTGACATCTGATGATCAAGAGGGGCCTGTAAGTGTATATATATATAATTAGTTATTTCTATCATGCTTCTGTCTTCAATCATGCTCCAATTTTATTATTGTTTATAGTTAGTTACCTCAATTATTTTTTATAAGGTGAATTGTAGCATAATGTTTCTTTTACTGCTTTTTTTTAATTAAAATTTTTAAATTTATGTAGTTTAAATATTTTTTTTTTGATTTCAAAAGACTTAAAATTTGTATTGATGATTAGACATTTTTAAAGAGTATTAATTGTAGTGTCATAAGCAAAATAATGTAATTATATTTATATAAAAAGTTCCTTTAAAATTTTTATGTAAAAATTTTTGGAATATTTTTTTAAAAAATTAGCTAAAAAAGGAATATTTTCCCTTACTTTAGTTTTATTTTGGATATTTACACAGTGCGTCAAATAAGTTTTATGACTCGTCCCAGAGTGCAGGTTCTAATGGTACCATGAGTGTAAATGCGCTTGTGTCATAACTCACTAGTCTGCTGACTCACTGCCTGCATTTAGTTAAGTAGCTGAGAGAAGACGAGCGTTCTTTGTAGAAGTGAATGTTTTCATTTTGAATTTTTTAAGACGGAGAAAAGAGCTGTGATTTAATTTAATGCAGAACTCTGTAAAAGTGCTTCGGAAACATACCAACTCCTGAAACAAGTTTACGGTGACTATTGTTTAAGTAGAGATCAAAGGTTTTTTGTGTGGTACAAACGTTTATTGGATGGAAGAGATATGGTAGAAGATGATCAACATAGTGGAAGACCAATTTCATCTAGGACACTTAAAATTATTGAGAAGGCACGAAATTTCATGGCAAACGATTGTTGTGCATCACTGAGATTGATAGAAGACTCTTTAAGCACCAACAGAGAAACGATTTGAACCATCCTGCATGAAGATTTCGGCAAAACAAAAATGTGTGCTAAATTTGTTCCACACACTTTAATCCCTGAACAAAAAACAATGAGAAGTACACTTTGCAGTGGTATCAAATAGCCACTGAAAACAATCCAAACTTCTTGAAGTCCATTGTAACAGGTAAGGAATCTTAGTGATTCCAATATGATTCTAAAACAAAGTGTGGAATGGCAGTCACAAAATCCACCGCAAGCTGAAAGACCAAGGAAAATTCCATCCTAAATCAAGACAATACTTATTACATACTTTGATAGTAAGGGTATTATCCACAAAGAATTTGTTTCAACTGGATAAACAGTAACAGGTCAGTACTACTTAGCTGTTTTAGAGCGTCTGATGGCCAAAATTCATTGTATTTGTCCAAAATATCGGATTGAATGTGTACAGCAATACACCCAGTCGCACCTCCCTTATTGTTCATCAATTTTTAGCAAGAAATAATGTGTGTATGTTGAACCATCCACTGTATTCACCTGATTTAGAACGCTGTGACTACTCCTTATTCCCAAAACTTAATGAAAGAGTGTTAATTTGAGCATATTTGGACCATACAAGTAGCTTTGAGGAATGCTTTTCAGGCCATTTTGCAAAGGGATTTACAAAAGACTTTTGATTCATTAATAAATCGCTGTAACAATTGCATTAAAACAGGAAAGTTCTATTTTGAATAAAAAACCAAAACTGGAATTAATTTCTTTACATTTCTTTTCACAGACCTTAAAATTTATTTGATGCACTGTGTATTTTAAAAATTTCTTTTTTTGTTTTAAGTTATTTGTTATTATTTGAATACTTTTAAACTATCTGTTATTCACACAAAAAGCTATAAGTTCTTCAATTAATCCCTTTAAATTTAGAATAAATGTAGTAAACTTGGAACATTTTATAATTATTAATATAATAATTTTTGGTATTTAAATTGCATATTTCTTGTGTTTGAATTGAAGTGTTCATTTTGATTCCTCTGATTTTTGGAATAATTAAAATATTTTATATCTAATTTTTTTTTAAATTAGAAATCAAATATAAAGCATATCATACTTAAACTGGATAGTGGAATTGTATTAAAACTTCTATGTGTTAATTTCTCTTTGTAATTCATTGAAATTATTTATAGATGTCTCATGATGAAGCATTTGATGTACAGTGTCAAGAGCTTTATGATACTGCTTGGAAATATAAAAGTAATAATTTTAATATTTACTATCTGTCATACATAAAATTCAGTTGTTACTATATCAATGATAGTTAAACTCTGTATATTTATGTTAATTTTAGTGCATGTAAAATTTGAAGATTATGTTTCATATAAGTACTAGCCGTTACCCGCCCGCTTCGCTGGGTATTTCATGATGTTTTATAAATTTTTACTGCTTATATATATGT
This sequence comes from Trichonephila clavata, assembly GCA_019973975.1. Taxonomy (NCBI): domain Eukaryota; kingdom Metazoa; phylum Arthropoda; class Arachnida; order Araneae; family Nephilidae; genus Trichonephila; species Trichonephila clavata. Next base: position 45,628 of record BMAO01029237.1, read on the forward strand.
ATAAATTATTGATATATAAGTCCTGCATTAAGAATTCAATTGTATTGAAAAATATACTTAGACCTATAACTGTCGCCTGTTGATAAAAAAGAAAAGGGGGGGGGAGAACTCATCTAATTTGTATTTTCTAAAAATCTCTAAAATTGAAGTATAGAATGATGTTTGCTCTTTCTTAACCCAAAAACCAAGTGGATTCCCGCAAAACCAATTTTCGGTGGATCTCTACTCCGTAAATTGAACATGCAAGCCAAATTTCAAGTCTAAATCTAACAGAAAAAAAACAAAAGTTTTACTATCAATATCCCCGTAATCCCGTTGAGAGCCGTTTTCCAAAATAACCGCTCTTAGCGGATTTCAATTCAACAAAAGAAAAATGCAAACCAAATTTCATTATTATAGTCCTTGTAGCTCGAAAAAAGGAATTTTTTTGTCAATACGTCCCAGTAACCCCCTGCACCCCTCCGCAGAACTTGATTTACTTAAAATACATTGTTAGTGGATCCCTATTCAACAAAAGAAACATGCTTAACAATTTTCATGTATATGGGTCTAACAATTAAAAACAGGAATTTTTTTCTGTAACTCCTCTTGACCCCTCGCAACCATCCTTGGGGGTCAATTTTCCTTTTACTCTTTGTTAGAGGAACTCTATTCCATGAAAGGAACATAGCTACCAATTTTCAAGCAGGATGATCAAATAGTTTAAAAATGGAAATATTTATCGATTACGCCTCTTAATCTCCCAAAATTAAACTTGGTAGTTGATATTCGCAAAACCCATTTTGTAGCGGTTCTCTACAAAAGGAATCTGCTTATCAAATTTCAAGACTGTACGACTAATAGGTTAAAAATGGGGATAATTATCTATAACGCCACTTGAGCCCCCACAACGCCACTTCGGGGTCTGTTTTCACAAAACCCATTTTGTAGGGGAATTGCACTCTATGAAAGGAATCTGCTTAGCAAAATTTGTGCGTCCAATAAATTAAAAATACAAAAAAATTATCAATAACGCCCCTTGAACCCCCGCAACGCCACTTAGGGGTCTACTTTCACAAAACACATTTTGTAGTGCATCTCTATCCTATGAGAGGAATCTGCTCACCAAATTTCAAGACTGTGCGTCTAATAGTTTAAAAATGGAAATAATTATTTATATCTGCCCTTAACCCCCCGCAACACCCCTTGGGGGTCAATTTTCCCCAAACCCGTTTTGTAACGTATATGTACTCCATGAAAGGAACATTCCTACCAATTTTCAAGCAGGTAGGTCAAGTAGTTTAAAAACGCAAATATTTATCTATTACGCCACTTAATCCCCCGCAACGCCACTTAGAGGTCTGTTTTCACACAAAACCTTCTTATAGCTGATCTCTACTCTATGAAAGAAATATATTTATCAAATATAAAGACTGTGCGCCTAATAGTTTAAAAATGGAAATAATTATCTATAACACCCCTTAAGTCCCGCAACGCCACTTGGGGGCAATTTTCACAAAACCCATTTTGTAGCGTATCTCTACCCTATGAGAGGAAACTGCTTACTAAGTTTCAAGACTGTACGTCTAATAGTTAAAAAATCGGAATTTATAACACCCCTTAAATCCCCCACCCACGCAACACGCCTTGGGGGTCAATTTTTTCAAAACCCATTTTGTAGCGGATATTTACTCCATGAAAGAAACTTACCTACCAATTTTCAAGCAGGTAGGTGAAGTAGTTTAAAAACGGATATATTTATCTATTACGCCCCTTAATCCCCCACAACGCCACTTACAAGTCTGTTTTCACAAAACCCGTTTTGTAACTGATCATTATTCTACGAAAGGAATTTATTTATCAAATTTAAAGACAGTGCGTCAAATAGTTTAAAAATGGCCCTAAGCCCCTGCAACGCCACTTGGGAGTCGATTTTCAGCAAACTCATTTTGTAGCGGATCTCTACTCTCTGAAAGGAATCCGCTTACCCAATTTCAAGATTGTACATCAAGTAGTTTAAACATGGAAACAATTATTATTAAAGCCCTTAACCCCCCGTAACGCCCCTTGCGTTTCGAATTTCGGAAAATCCGTTCTTAGCTGATGTCTACTCTATGAAAGGAACATGTCTACCAAGTTTCAGGTCTGTAGGTTGAATAGTTCCAGAGATATCGTGATTAGTCAGTCAGTGAGTGAGTCGCTTTTCTCCTTTATATATATAGATGAATATTATTTTTTAAATGTATAAAATTTTTTCCAAATTATAAAATTTTCATCTAATTCTTTTGAGTTGGTTTTTTTAATTTAAGTGTTTCATAAAAATTTTGAAAATTTAATGAATGTATTGTTTGTATATATAAATGGAACAAGTTACATGCACTTCATCATCATATCTGACAAGACAATCCCTCATAGGCCAGTGCCTTTCTTTGAAGATTCCTCCATAGTGACTTCTTGATCACCTTTGTTTCCAAGTTTTCTTGTTTATAATTCCAAAGTCTGACTCCACTGAGTCTGCCCATCTCAGTCTTGGCCCTCAACTCTTCAAATCACTGTGACTTTGAACTGCAGTATCTTTTTGACAACCTTACCATCTGGCATTTGAACTATATATGTGCCATCTATTTCATTGTATTTATTTTTATGTATTTAAGGATGTCGGTTGCTTACAAATTCTATGTTATTCAAAATTGTATCTTCTCCAGCTATTGTTTTCATTTACACCTTCCAGTGTACTTCAAAGTATTTTTCTCTCAAAAGATGCCATTGGGTTTTCTTCCAGTTTTGTTATTGTCCAAGTCTCAGATGCATATGTCAGAACTGGTCAAATAAAAGTTTTGTATATTAAAAATTTTGTGTTTCTTGAAAGAAATTTAGATTTTAAAAACCTCCTCAGTCCACAAAAAGCCTTATTTGCCAGGTATAATCGATTCTGGATTTCATGAGATATTCTGTTATTAGAGGTAATAATTGATCCCAAGTAGGTGAAACTTTTAACTGTTTCAAATTTATATGGATCTACTTCAAGATGAGGATTTGGGATTCTGCCATTTAAAAATAGCATATATTTAGTCTTTTTTTTCATTTATAACGAAGCTCATTGGCATGCACTTAATGGTACTTAACATGCACTTATGGTACTTAACATGGCACATTACATGCACTTAATGGTATTAACAAAATATTTCTTTAAAAAAACAAATTAAATGACTTTTTAATGATTTTGGATGAAATCTGTTTTCTGTTTAGTTCTAGAACAGCAGGTGCACAAACTTGAATTATCTTGGAGTGAGCAAATGGATCGATTTGATATGGAACTGCGAACACCTGGAAGAGCCCTAGAAATGCATGAAAAGTTATCATCTCCTTTTCGAAAAAAGTACTTTTATTTTTTTATGAATTTAAACATATAGTAAAAAATTAATATTTTAGTGATGTTTCCATTTATATTTTTTTCTTTAGATCTCTCTTTGAATCGATTCGTGTTTGCAATGAAAAACAATTGAAAGCTCAAGAACAACGAGAAAGGTTGCTTGTAGAAAAAGCTCAGAAATTCAAAATTATTCAAAAAAAGGTGCTGATTTTATTAATATATATATATATATATATGCTTATATTTTTCTGTTTGCTATTTGTTTTGTATTTGTAATTGTTTATTGTAATTTTAGTATGAAATTATGAGATAAAAATATATTAAATTTGTAAAAAGTAATTATTAATTCTCTTAAGGGGATTAATTTATTGATACAATATGTGAAATACAATTTTTGATATTAAAGTGCTTTGATTTCTTAAAGTTTATAAATACTGTTTTTCTAATATTGTATTAAATGTTGCATTAAAAGATTTCAAAATCGATTTCATTGGGAAAGTATATGTTTGTGAAAGGTTAGCTTATGTGCATAGTATTATTGTCATTTCTCTTTTGCTGTTGCAATTGACTTTATTTAGTTTTAAAATTAAATATGCTGTTAGTGATCTGCATAAGTGTTGAAAGTTCTTTAAAATATTCACTCAAATCATACATGTCAATTTTTTTTTAAAAACTTGTGAATTATGTATTGGAACTAGTTTATATTTATGCTCAGTATTTTTTAAATAATTTAGAAAATTGGTAAAGAGGATATCATTCTTAAGTCAGAAAGGTAGTTTGAATTATATAAATCTCAAATATGGATCCCTGAGTGTTGATTGAGTGCTCCAAACATTGAACAATATAAAATTTTCTACTTAACATTTTTGAAGTTTTTTACACCAATCAATAAGTAACTTTTTCCAATTTTATTAATGTGAAGTAACAAAAAAGTAATAAATTATTATAACCCCTTAAATGCCAATTAAAAGTCACACAATTCGCTCCTCAGTGCCACTCTCAAACTCTGTGTGTGTGTGTCTAGGTCATTTTATTGCATTCCAAAATCTTTTGAGTAGTTTTACGGATAGCAGCGCAAAAGATTGTATTCCGGAAAGACGTATATACATGCCTGGAGCATTTAACGTACCGGTTGAGCGAGCCGTATATATACGCCGGTGGCAGTTAAGGGGTTAAACAAAGGGAATTATTAAATTGAAGCAAGTAACTAGCTAAGTTTTTATGCTTCATTTTTTTTGCCTATTTGTTGCAGAAAAAGTTATTTGAAACATAAATGATAAGAAAAAAATCAATATTCATTTATGAAGTGTTATTGGCTATGTATTTGAAGATATGGAGCTCAACATAAACATTCCATTTAGTGATTTATCAGTTAAGCAGTATTTATTTGTTTAGCTTTTTCCATTGTTAATACTTATGAAAATTATAAGGATTGTGTAGAATATATTTTCTAATTAACAGCCATATGTACCGTATGAATGTTTTAATATTTTTCCATTAAAATATTTTTGGGGGGTATTTGTAGTTGGTTTAATGATAGATGAATTTTAAATATGCTTTCTGTATAGTTTTAAAGAGCTAACACATATTTAAAAAATGTTTTGTAATTATTTAATCAAACATTTTGAATTTATTAATAATAACTAATTAAATAATTTACTCTTTTACCAAATGTAAAGATTTCTGTTAAAAATGTAGAATTTTCTAAATGTTTTGTGCATTTAGTAATATTTTTTCCTGTGTTTTACTTCTATCAGATATATTTTATTGCAATTTGATAGTTAATATAGTATTTATATCAACTGAGTAATTTAATTGTATATTAAATGAAAATCAGTTTTAAAATATTAAATATCATTGAAAGGGGATTGATTATGTACTAATTAATAACTTAAGCAATAAAAATATGTTTTGGGGGTGTTAAATGTTTTTCCTAGGCATTTAATTGATAAACCATTTCACATCAAAGTACAAAAATCAAAGCTTTGATATTTGATTCCATCTTTTGTGAATTCCTGTAAACAGCAAAAATACAAGGGGTGATCAAATGAAAAGGTACGAAACGACATGGTGGGTACAAATATAGACTTTATTCAAAATATACACCATAGGCCTGAGCACAACAATCCCACTGATGAACAAGCCGCAGGATTCCTTGTTCCCAGAATTCCTGTGGCTGTGACGAGACCCAGTCCTTCACAGTGTCCTTGAGTATGTCGTCCGAGTTGAAGCGCTTTCCTTTCAGGTGTTTCTTCAGTGGACCAAACACATGAAAATCGCAGGGTGACATGTCCGGATTGTAGGACGGATAGTCCAACGTCTCCCATTGGAACTTGTCCAGTTCCATTTGTGTGACTCTGGAGACGTGTGGACGCGCGTTATCATGGAGCAGAACCACACCCTCCGTGAGCAGCCCTGGTCTTTTGTTCTTGATGGACCTGCGTAGGCGTCGGAGTGTCTCACAGTACACATCAGAGTTAATGCTTTTTCTGTGCTCGAGTAATTCTGTGCTCGCATCATTTAGACGCCGCTTTTTATAAGAGCCTTTGCTCTCTCCTGCGCATGCAGGCACCCACGCATGGTCCGATCCCAGTCACAGTCTCCAATGGCATCCCGAGATGTCTCGCTACATTCTCCCTTGGCGGAATATGCAAATATTTAACTGTTTCATTTTTATGTCGTTTCGTACCTTTTCATTTGATCACCCCTTGTACATTGTTTAGTTTACTATGTAGTTCATTCTTTACTAATTTATATTGTTAATATTAATTTTATTTATTTATAGAGAGAAGAAATGAGAAGTTTGATTGAGCAGCGTCAAGAAAAACAGAGAATTCTCATGGAACAAAAATTGCAACGAGCTGAAGAAAAGCGTAAAAAACAGTTGCAGATGATTATTCGAAAAGCACATGATGAAGAAGAAAAGGTACTTTGAAATGTAAAATATATTTTTTTAATTCATAATGTCCTGAAATCGGGATTATATTAATTCATATAAATTTTACTTCTATTTTTGTGTTAAAATTTTTTTTTAAATTTCATTCATTTTATTTAAAATTTAATTTTCTGGAAATGTATATTCTGTTTCACAGGTTAATGAAATTGCTTTCATTAACTCTTTGGAAGCCCAAAACAAAAGACATGATCTTATCTCAAAAGAAAAAGACCATGAAGCGAGGTTGCATGACATACAAGTAAATATTATTTATAAAAACTTACTTATATTTTTACTTCTTGAAAAAAGTGTAATAATTGTGCATTGTATTAATTTTACAATTTAGGAAGAACGACAAAGAAAACAAGAGGAAAAGGCGGCAAAGGAAGCTGCTGCAGAGGTATTTTTTAGTTGATATTTTTAAAAATATCTGTGAGAGTAAATGTGATTTAGTATTTTTATAAGATAATAAGAAATTGATATTGAAAAAATAAAACAAATCACTTGACAACAAAATAAACATATTTTAACTTAGAGTATCATGTATCTATATAAAAAATATTTATTTATTTTGATGTTAAAGAATTATTTTATTATGTAAATTTTAGATTTACCATTTTATATAATTTTTGGAATGCTAAAAGTTTACAAAGCTGTTATTTTATGAGATGGTGTAAGGAATATTTTGATTGATTTGTTATGTTTTAGTTGTCATTTAATTTGATACTTAAAATATTTGTAAATTTCCTTTAGGGCAGGAGAAAAATTTTAGAAGCCGAAAGACAAGCTCGTTTGAATGAAATGCAAGAAAAAAGAAAAATGAGGGATCATAAAGTTGAACAACTATTTCTTGTGAAAGAAAAAGAGAGACAAGAATTAGCTAATCAAAAAGCTCGGTAAGAGATATTTTCAGAGTTGCTATAATTTCTTTTCACTTTCTTGAAGTAATATATGATTGAAAAATATATATAGTTTTGAAATGATGTATGGCCTTACTCAAAAATGGTCACAAAATATTAGATCTATATATATTATTATACAAATTACCAAGACATTTACAAATGAAATAGTTGTTTTTTAATCATATATACCTGGGGTGGACAAGTGTTTTGGCACAAGGGATGGAAGTGCAAGATACTGGATGGTCACACTTTTTTAAAATAATCAGATTCATTAATTAATTTTGCATCTCAGAAGAAGTTTGTATTGTAGCTTAATAATAATAAATATGTTAAATAAAAAGGTGTCAGTTTAATTCCATTTATGTACTGTGCTAATTTCATATCTATAGCCCTATGCACATTCAATTTTAGAATTTTTTAAATGACAAATGTACCTTATCACACATTTGTACAATTTTCATTTTTTGTTTTTCTTTAATTTCAGTTATAAAGGTTTCGTTCACACATGTGTGTTGATGTGGTTGTCTTAAGGGAAAATATAAAATGAAGCTTTGCACACAGGGGGGGGGGGATTCATAGTTCTAATCCAAAGAGAAATAATTTCTTAATTATTGGTATTATTAGTTTAGTTTTCAATCAGCTGTGTTTACTTTGTTTCTATGAAATTGTTAATTAAATGTTACTACATCTTTGATTTAATGGAAAGAGTTTTTTTTTTCCCCTTCAATATAATATTTGATTATATCAATGTATCTAAACTAAAATTTTTACTTCGCAAACTATAATTCAATTATATGTACATTAAAAAAGGTCCTTGGTGCTGGAATATAAATTTCTTTCTTAGTGCAATATTGGTATTAATATTAGTATTGATTCTGGGAAATTTCTTTTCTTCTCTTTCTAGTGACCGTGAGCAACGAATCTCTGCCTTGAATGCTCAACAACAGATTAGTATAGAGGAGTTGCAGAAGAAAATACAACTCAAAGTAATAATTATAATTTTATTTAGTTAATTATCATGAACATTTATCATTGAGTATTATATAGTAATATGGTATATAAAACTCATTGATTTAATTGAAAATATTCACTTCAGATTAGTTAGACACATAGATTTATAACAATGAAAGATATTTTTTGTAACTCTAAATTAAATTTTAAAAGAATTATTTTTTGAAAAGTAATTTGAACTTTTTTGTTTAATCGCTTGGATAAAATTTTTAATATTATTGAGAAAAATCATCAAGATTATTTTTATTAACCAGATATTTTATTTCAATGTAATATGAATAAATGTACTTTTCAGCAAGAAGAAAGTGCTCGCAGACATGAAGAAAATATGGAACAAATCAGACAGAAAGCTTTCGAATTGAGTGTACGAAAATGCTCTTCTAATAATGACGATGTTCCTCAACCAGTGCCTTATGAAACTAAAAAAATTTGTAGCATATGTAATGTACTAGTATGTATTTCTTTAATTTTATTACATTAATTCTGCCATTTACAAAAGTTATTATTCTGCAGTTAATAAAATCTTTAAAAACATCAATAATTTTTTCACTGGAAGTAATTAGATAAAGTAGATTAAATTTTTCAAAGAACTTTTTTTTTTGGTTAGAAATATTTTTTTTTTTCCTTATTTTAAAATTTCTCTAAGCTTTGAGTTTGAATTGGCATTAAATTTAGCAACCCTTGAATGTATGTGAATTTTGTAGAAATGGACGAAAAATGTAACCTTGTATATATTTCTATGTTTATCTTTGGTAGCTTTTGATGATAATTTTTTAATACTTTGGATATATTTAGCAGGGTTTTTTTTTTTTTTTTTGATAATCAGAATCTATGCTTGGTTCATTATGTGCTTGATTTTTAATTGCTTAAGAAATGTTTCATCATTATGAATCCTTGTTTGTGATTGTTAACATTATAATGAATTTTAAAGTCTTGATTGATTTTAACAAAGTACCATTCATTTTCTTAAAAAAATAATTTTGTAAGTGTAAATTGTATCTTCAGTATTTAATATCTGTTTTAACTTGCCTAATCCTTTTTCGCAAATTTATAAACTTATTACTTTTAGATTGGGTCAGAAGTGTATCTGCTCAGTCATCTTCATGGGAAGAAACACCAAGAAGCTGTGAAAGCTCAATATCAGAATCAAGACCCATCAGCAGAAGAAGTGGTATGTTGTCTTAATTATTTTCATAATAAATTTAACAAATTTCTGTAATGTAATATGGTACTATTTACTTATTTTTCTGGTTATTGATTGACTAGAAGGGGGGGGGGGTTGTTATTTTAAATATTTTCTGTAAAAATTAAGTTTTGAGATTTTGGTGATAAAAAGTTTGTTTCACTATATTTATAATTGTTACTTTAAATCCGTTATGAAAATACAAATCAAGTATTTACATAACAGTTAAATAATCAAGTTTCATGTGAAATTTTATTATGACATGATTTTGGTTTATTTTTATTCAATTCAGTGACACTGAATGTTAATATTATGATTTGTAATAATCATATCTAATTTGAAGCTTTGTCTCTCTGTGTATAGTAATTTAGTTAAACCCTCTTTTATTAGTTACTTAATATTTAAATATGAAAATAAAAGCTTTTTTTCTTTTTTTTATAAAGTATTTTTATGCAAAAATATAAACTAATTTTTTTAAATAGCTAGATATTAACTCGTTTATGTTTAATAACATATGTGTGTATGAAAAAGAGAAAAATGTTATACTTTAATCTAAAAAAGTTATTTTTTCACTTTTATTAAAAACTGAAATTCCTGTTTTACCTAACTGTAGGATTGCATGATATTTTAAATTAATGAATTACATCAGTTGTGATTGCCTAAATACATTTGAAAATATTTTTCTTGCATATTAAAAAGACCATTTCAAAAACAGCTTACATACTTATTAACCCCTTAACTGCTGATTAAAAATTATGTGATTTGCTTCCTAGTGCCACCATTTTTCTCATAGGCACACATATGTTGTGTATTAGTGTGGAAAGAAAAGGCGCAAATATATATCTGAAATAAATAAATTCTTTGTAAACACACACACTGTTAAGGTCATTTTATTGCATTTCAAAGCCTTCAGAATAGTTTTACTGATAGCAGAGCAAAGAAAAGAATCACATTTTGGAAAGGCGTATATATATTTTTGGGGCACTAAACGAACCGGTTAAGAGAGACAAATATACAGGCTGGCAGCAGTTTTTATAATACAACTATCTAATACTTTATACTGCTTTTTACTAATACAACTATCTAACAGTATTTTGCATTTAAGTAAAATGCATCGTAATTAATTTTCGGGGCTTTTATTAAGTTACTATTTTAAATTATTTCCTGAATTCTGAATACATCCACATGACTTTATTTTTTTTTTTACTGTAACTGTAAATGTAAGTTGAAAATTGTGCAATTTTTTTTTAATTTCAATTATTGCGTAAGTGATGCTATAGAATTTTTGATATTCTTTATATTTAATTTTATTCTTATTTTTAATTTTTTGAATGTTTATTTTTAACTAGTCTGAATGTTATTTATTCTGTTATTAACTATCCCAATAACTAAACAATATCTTACTTGATAATGCTTACCTACTTCATGTAAAATGATTAAATTTTTTAAAAATTCAATCTGAGTTTTTTAAATTAAAATGATTGTTAATTATGCCATATCATTTTTAAAATTGAAATCTCTTGTTAATAAAAATATATGTGTGTCTATTTTCAGGAACTGTACAATTTAAAACATATAGTTGATGCATCTACTGACCAACTGGATCCCAACATTACACTGGATAAGGAGAGGCAAAAAGCTCTGAAGAAACGCTGTAAAAAGCTCAGGCAGAGAATGTATAATAGGTATTGTATTTTGTTTTTGAAAGGTTTTAATTCATTGTTTCTTCAAATTATGTATCTTTCCAAATATTATGGTAAAAAAAAAATTGATGATTTCGTTATTTTAGAGGTCAAGAGTATGAATCCAGTCAATTAAAAAATCCAGGGTCTATGAATTCAAATATGAAAGTCAAGTAAGTAAAAAAAAAATTAAGTAATTGCTCAAATGTGTGGAAATTTTCCAAAAATTGTGAGTGATTGATATTTTTAATGGGATAGGAAAAACAAATTTAAGCTTTAGAATGCATCAGTGTGGTATATTCTATGTATGAATATGTTTTCTCAGTTCTTTGGAATTCTTAATATTTTGCTAGAAGGTATGTTATTAGTAATAGAAAGAGCACTAATAGAGTTAAAAATTGTAATAATTTTTTAATTAAAGTATTAATTTATGTTATATCAATATCTTTAACATCCATATCAGCAATGCAGTATTTTTGTATAATTTTGGAAATAAAATTCAATGAATGTTTTTTGAATTACTTCCTTTCATAAGTACCATTTTTTTCAGCTTTGTTTTTACATAAAAAAAAGCATAGCTTTTAAATTCTGATTTCAAAATTTATTTTATCTATAAAAACAACTTGCATAATTTCATTAAAAAGGTCTAGATATATTTTTTTTTTAATTAGAAAAAAATGATACTGTTATATTAATTTAAATTTTATTATTTCTATTAAAAGTTGTTTCTCGTATTACTTTTTAGGATGGAAAAAATAAGAGCCGATATTAAGAAATTTGAAGGAATTTCTAATGACTCTAGTATCTACTCGGCTCTGGAGCGAAGCTTAAATGAAATTATTTCCATTTATCAAAAGAAATTGTACCAGGATAAATTAGCCTTTCAAACCATTGGAGGTGTCACTGCCTTAATTAACATTTTAAATATAATGTCTCATCTCCCACTGGAAAACAATGGTGCCATGCATAAAAAGTATGATTTAAAAAGAAAACATATATAAATCATATATTTCATTTATATCTATATTGCAGCATTTGACTATTATTTTAATAAAAATATTTATTTATATTTTACTTTATTTTTCAGGATTCTCAATCATCTAAGCAATACATTTGAATCCCTAATAGAAAATTCATATGAAGTTTGTAAATTTATATTATTCAGCAATAAAATAGGGGGTCTCCTTGACTTTTTGATTCATCGTTTGAATGTAAGTAATAGGAAAATAGTTTATTATTCATTTATGTAAATTAGCAGTAATAGTGAATAAGTCTAATTAGAATTAAAAAAAGAACATGGAAAGCCACATGATAGAAGTGAAACTTCTTTGGCGATGTTGGCCGTAAATGCAGGGATAGATCTAATTATATTAAACTGCTGAGAGAACTTACTTTAATCAAATAAAATTTGAACTTCATTTATTATATGAAAATATTTTTATTCAATTTTCTGCATCATCATTTTCCAAGAAAGACACAATAGGTGTGGGGTAACTGAAGTAGGATATAAAAATCCTCGATTGTAGTCAATCAAGATAGTGTGAAAAAACTGCATCAATCGTGGTTCTGTATGTTGTTTTTCCTTCTCTAGAATCAGTATTCGTTGTTAATTTTCAGTGTCCGTTTCAATGAGTGGCTTTGCTTTTTCTGAAGCAAAATTAACATTAAAGTCTCCAGTTAAGATAATTGGCTTTTAATCATCATCGGATCTAATGATTTCAGCAGTCTCTGATGTGTACAGCACTAAAATATGGATAAAGATGATAAAAGCTGCAACAGAACTACCTGGAGATATATAGACTTTCACCTGGACTTGCTGCTAGTTTTGCTTTTTTTTTTTTTTTCCTTTCACAAAACTCTTTTCCTCTTTTTGCATTTGTTCTGGGCATTCTGACCAGAATTAATTTTGATTCAATGAAATAAAATTTAATATTATAAATTTAATGCATCACTAACAGAAGTCACTGTGTTTGTTTACAAGATGCTATCTGTAGCGATTCTGGTGCGAACATTAGTGACATATACACAATTCCCTAGACACTCCTGTAACGGGAAGAGCCATATAATGGTAATATTTTGGGTGCATTTATTCGTTGATAACGCCACGTTTATTGCATAAAAACTATGAAAATACACCACGCGAGTTCGTTACAAGAGTAGCAAGGGTACCCACTTAATGTCACCAATACCTAAGTGCCTTTCGTCCATAGCAGCAAGATATACTTTTGATGCACAATTCCCCCTTAGCAATCGTCCAACTTTTTCACGGATATGACGCAAGCCACATGGTGTACCCCCCGGCGCTCTCTTTTCCTCCTGCTCGCTATCTCCTCACCATGGCGACGTTTCGGGGGAGGGGGAATCACTACTTCCATTCTCTTTTTCACTGTTATGCAAAACTGGGTAAATTTCCCATTCACCCCCATCCCTAAAGAAGCTTCACTTCAAAATATAACTACATCCATCCCTTTTTTTTTTATTCTGTTATAACACATTTCAAGAAAAAGATGTTTCTTATACAACACAACTAATTTACTTTAACATAATGCTAATTAATCTTACCAGAAACAGTATATATATAATTAGTACTATTTCTAATAGTTATAATTCAAAGTTTTTATCTCTTTTTAAATTATGTAAATGCAAATATACTTAATTGAAAACTAAAATCAGTTGCTTTTCATCACTTTTTTTTACACAATTTTTCAAATTAAATTTTTTATTTCTTCTGCGAAGATTTTTAGATAATGTAGAACACATGTCCAACTGTAGGAACAAATTGTATCATTTTTTGTATGATTTTTTATAGAGAATGTATGTTTTTTAAAAAGAATTGGTACTATTTTAAAATTGAAAGTTTAGTACAGCAGTTGTGAATGGCATGTTTTATTGGTTTATTAAATTTTGAATTGTATGATTTACTTATATTCAAAAAATTATCATTTTTTAATAATGTAATTATTTTCTTAGAATTTGATTCCAGATAATATTAGCCAATTAATGATAAATCAAGTCAAATCAAATGGAATTAATGTTCAGTTAGATGCAGTTGCTGGAAAACTGCTCCATCTTTTGACTAATGTTTTGACTACTCTCTCTACAAAACATATTTCCAATGCTGACAAAAGAAATGAAAAGGACCCTGATGACTTTAATTTGAGAGTGTTAGATGTTATCAGGTAATTTTAACTCAAATCCGTTACATTTTACAGTAATACCTTGACTTATGCTACCCTGACTTAAATGAATTTGAAGTTGTGCATCAATTCACCATTTTTCTTTTATTTTTCTCTTTTTTTTCATTGCTGAAACTCAGGCGAAATCAGTACCAGAGCCTGATGAAATTGGTAATGTAATTGAAGAAGTTATCAATCTTGCCAGGCAAATAAATTTAGAAGTGGATAGTGATGATGTTCAAGAATTGCTGGATTACTGCAGTCAGGAGCTGACAATTGATGAGCTTATAGAAATGCATGAGCAAGGCATTGAAGAACTTAAGAAGTCTTTAGACCCAGTTCAATCAGAAGATCGAATGACTTTTAGGAATTTGATGGAAGGTTTGGTTCTAATTGAAAAAGGTTTACAAAAATTTTACAAAATGCATACTCCAACGCAAGAAATAAAAAATTTATTAGCATGGTATGAAAAAATGTTGCTGGAGAAAAAAATCTTTTAGCGGCAGACTACTTGTTTGATTTTATGAATCATTCTGCATCAAAATAACTTTGGTTTGCAATTTTGTATTTGTGTTCTCTAAGATTTTATTGGACATTTTTTTTCTAAATTATTCCCTGACTTAAGTGAATTCAAATTACGCGTTTATCACTTAATCCCACCTATCGTGTAAGTACAGGGTATTACTGTATTTGCATTTAATGATTAGAATTGAGAGAACATCATTCATTGGCTTCTGATGTATGTCCATTAATCTAGACTTTTTTATTCCAGCTATATTGTAAGCATTGGCATTGTGGACAAACTATCGCAGTTCATAAATTGCATTCAAGGGCCTATTAATAATGAAACTGAAGTTTCTGAATTTCTTCTTGACTGCATTTCTTTCCTTTCTGCTCTGATAAAACTCAACTCTGAATGGTAAGTATTTATTGTTATTATTTATATACAATAACTTCAATTAATATTCATTTATATGTATGCAATAACTTCAATTAATATTCATTTATATATATGCAATAACCAATTAATATTCATTTATATATATGTAATAACTTCAATTAATATTTTTTTTTATTTATTATCTCTAAATCATAATTCTGTTTACCCTATTTTGAAACGTATCATTCCATTTTAGCATTAAAAGATTAGCATAAAGGCAAAACCTACATCGTTATTCATGTGATTTTATTTTTGTACGATTAGTTTTTATGCAATCTTTTTTTATGTGGTATATGAATTTCTAGAGCTTTGGCCCCACTGAAATATTTTCTATCAATGTACATATTTACACTTCCAAGATGCTCTGTTCATTGGTTATAAACAGTCTCCCGACAAAGCATGTTCAATTGCTTTCTTTCAACTCACTAGCAGCACACGCTTGATTGAAGTTGTTAATGACAGAGACATCATCCATAATTTGACAGATTATGAAGATTGACAAGAAGAACCAGATTCTTTGAGAATGGATGAAATATATGCAGGGATACAGCTTTCCAATAAATTGGAAAAGCATTTTCTTAAAATAGATACCAATTCTCAAAAAGAGTTTGAAATTCCAAAAAGAGCTTCATTCATGCATATCTGGTTATCCTGAATTTTGCAGGCAGCTGACCAAACGACCATCATCATAAAAACTATCACTTACTTTATGGTGCCAAAAAATAAATCAATTGGGAAAAAAACGACAAAAGCGATTTTGAACTAATTCATCATAGGAAAATGTGTGCTTTAGATTGCAGAGAATAGTCGTGAATTACATATGTGCATTTTTAAAACTTCTCCATGTAATAAATTAAATGTTTTTAAAGTTTTCTATCTGTAATTTAAGTATTTTGTTTGAAAGCATTTTCTCTTCAATTTTGTAAATAATTGACATATTTTCTAAGAATGATTTTTTTATACAGTCCCTCTTCACTGCATAAAAAAAATTTCTGTAGTGTCGCCACAAAGTTATTTGTTATATGTAAGTATATATGAAATTTTCAAATATTTTTTGTGAGATCCCTTTTTATGCAGCCCCTATCTACTGCACAAAAACAAGTTTTACCGTATTTATTACTGATTCCTTGTTAAAAGGATTATATTTTGAAATCTTGATAGACTTATTGGCAATTCATAATAATAAAAGCATATCACAATAGCTTACACGGAATTTTACAAAGCAGTTTCAACTTTTCTCTGAACAATGATGTAATTCTTAGAAATAATTAACAATTTCCTCCACTTGAACCCAGGATTATATATATATATTCTGTTTATCCATAAATATTTAAATCTGAAATTCGAATAATTGCCTTTCTTATATTTTTTTCTTGAGCAAAGTGTACAATCAAATAACGCTCCTAATTCTAAAATAAAATAAATGATGGGATCAATATTCAAAAGCTTTGTTTTAGCACCACAACTACAATACGAAAAATTAACCTCCTCTTCACATCAATATATTATTAATAAGTCAACTAATGAATCTTATCTTCAAATCTTATCAATACTTAATATATGTATATATATACATATACAGGATGTCCAGCCTTAATGTGACCCAATAGCTGATTCCCGAACCGTTCGGTTTAGATATGCACTTCCAATCTGAAAAATGTTTTAAAAATGATGAAGAATGTTTTTACGTGCTTTTCGAACCAAAAAACCCATTTACAAAATTACAAAAATTAAATTTTAATACGGTCCCCAGAACCTATCACTTGTATTTAGGAAAAGATGCAGTACACAAAAAGAAAGTTAACAAAAATGTTTAATTTAATTACGATAAAAACTGGCCGAGTTAGGCCTACATAAATTTGAAGCATCTGAGTTGCTTAGAAAATGGGGTCATATATAAATTGAGTTTAGAAAACAGTAATTCACTATCTACAGAAAAGGCAAAAGAAAAATATCATAGAAAAATTGAAACATCATAGATTGACAATTTGTATTGCTGTATGGCAAACAATAAAAATTAAAGTAAAGAAATACAACTTGTACTGAAAAGATTAAAACACCTTATTTTAACAAATAGCAAAAATAATACAGGATTTGCCATTCAAATTATAGCATAATGTGGAATGATGCGCCAATCATGAATCAGGGGCTTTATTATATCAGAATGACTAAATTAACTTAAGTAATCGTGAAGGTACGAGACAAGGGAATATGTCTATGACCACTCCTAGTTTTATATAAGCGCTGAACAGCACAGGCAATTGTACAATGAGATGGATGTCTTCGACTGTGAAATTTAATGCCATAAAATCTTGCCGCCTCTCACTTATTTCGATTACACTGCCCATAAAACAGTACCATTTCGCAGAATTCTTCATTTGTATACATCTCTTCCTCCCATACTAGAATTCGTAATATTAGAATACGACTGTATGCAATTGCAAGCGACTACACAGTAGAATTTGAATGTTTGTCATGATCAACAAAAACACAGAAAATCAGACTGAAGCCGCAGCATATAAGTCTATTTTTTGGAACTGCTTTTGAAATATTTTCTTCGTCCAAAATATTTTATTTTTTCTGTATTTTACACATACACAGAGTAAATTTTATTTCTTAAGTACTCAATTATTGTGTTTTTTCGTATGCTTTTAAATTTAAAAATGATTTACATAAGAGTAACGTGCAAGAGCGAAAATTTCCTGGCAGAGTTCCAAAAAATTTCACTTTGGAGACGGCCCCTTTCTAGCTTCTTGAAAATGGCCGAGAAAATGGATATAATGTATGATTTTGAAAGTTCCATAACTCGGCCAGTTTTTATCCTAATAAAATGAAACTTTTTGTGTTTACTTTATTTTTGTGTGTACTGCATATTTTCCTAAATATAAGTGATAAGACCTGGGGGCCGTATAAAAAATAAATTTTTGTAATTTTTTTCTAAATGGGTTTTTTGGTTTAAAAAGCACGTAAAAACATTCTTTACCTGTTTTGAAAAAATTTTCAAATTGGAAATGCATATCTAAACCAAACGGTTCGGGAAATAGCTATTGTGTCACTTTAAGGCTGGACACCCTGTATATATATTGTAAAATTTTTGTAGATATAAAAAAATTAATAATATGAAATCCTGTGTGGCAAGCACTCATATATGAACTTCGAAATTTCTTTCTTGAGATTATTAATTTTTTAAATTAAATTTTTGTATGAAAAGATTACATATTTATTACAAAATTTTCACATATTAACATCTTCATTAAGACATCATATAAGTAATAGTAGTTAAGTAAGTCTATTTTTTAGTGTGGCAATCGATAATATATATCCATTATAACATACATGCTGGTTTTATGCAATAACTATTTAATTGATCCTTATTAAGAAAAGGATGTATTGGTGTTAAAATGGTTACATTTTTTTTATTTGTAATGTAAGAATTAAAGATTAAGTATCAACTATGTATAATTTCCTCCTGACTTTTTTTAAGACTCAATGTGCTCATTTCTTCACTACAGTCTATAAAATATTTCTAAATTTATAAAAATGTTTTGTTTTACAAATTTTTTTATAAATTTTTTTTTAAAAATTAGTTACAAATTTTTGGCTTTTATAATATATTTAACTCATAATTATATCAAGTCATAAATTGCTTGTATATTATTTATCTAATTGAATTAGGAATAAAATTAATAAATTCCAACATACATGTATAATGTAGCATAGCATTTTTCAAAAGTTAAACACTAAATCAAGAAGATAGAATAAATCAACATAGAATTTTCTCCCCTCCCCTTCAAGTTTTTATTTAGGGTTGATATTAATTTATTGTATTTGATTAAATTGCACCAATTTTATCATTTAAAATTTCTTAGAAAATGTGTTTAAAAATTTTCCTCAATCTACAACAGTTCTATTTACTGCCATATGAGCATGTACAGATTGTAAATTTTTTAATATCCCGGCCAAGACTGATTATAATTTCAAAATTAAAATTTTGATTTAAAACAAAGTAGGGTTCTGTCTCCTTTGAATTTGCAAAGCTTCTATGAAAAATATCTTACCTATAACTTTGTGATAGTTACAAAAAGAAATTCATATAGATATTTAAGATTTTTTTCTATAGTTCCAGTCCAGCATCAAATAATAAAACAGAAGATTCTACTCAACTGATAGCTACTTTCCGAGTGACTAACATGGTGGGTTCTGTGTCACTCTTATATGGCCTTCTGCTTCATAGTGGAGCATCCTGTAGAACTGAAGGAATGCCACCACCATCTTTACCCAAACAAATTGAAGTTTTAGCGTACTCGACTCTTTGTATGTTGAATCACATGGCTGTTATGAGTCTTCAAGCTTTCCAGGTATTGAAACTCAATTTATATTTCTTTTTTTAATATACTTTTTTTATTCTTTGTTTTCAATAAATGTATTTGTAGCATTTAAAAACTCAAGAGTTTCTTACAAGGAAATACACATAGTTGTATTTTGATGCTGTGATGGGTTTTAAAACATGTAAATAATTTCATTGCATGCTATTATAAGGTTTTTTAAAAGGAAAAAGAACATATGTTTAATCATATTATAAATGCATTTGTTTAATGATTAAACAAAAAATATTAAATTGCAAAAAGCTTCTCTATGAAATCTGATAGAATGTATTTGAACTGAAATGTGTATCTTTGCCACAGATTGTATGCATTGAGTCACAAGGGTTTTAATACTTTAAACGATTTGTAAATACACAGTCAAACCTCCATATTACAAACCTCTGTGTTGCGAATTTTTCTACGTAGCAAACTTTTTCCTGGAATCAAGATCATTTCATGATTTTCTTCGTAAAATAACCTCCCAACAGCAAAGTGCATTTCATATATAAAGAACTTTTTTTCCCTCTATTTTCAAAATATTTCTGGAAATTTCAAGTTATTCTATCTTTTAACACATTTTATAGTGGTCATTAATCTTGAACTGGTTTTATTAGGTGCCATGCGCATTTCATCCAAGAAGTTCAATTTTTTACCCCTATTGTCCAATTCACTAGAAACATCTTCAATACCCCTTTCATTCTCAGTAGAGTAGTCTTGTGTCCTTGAACTAGTCTCCATTTAATTGTAATGCTGATCAGTCATACTAGTAACTTCTGTTCTTGTTGCTCGAAAATGTCAAAACATAAGTGCTTGAGCATCAAACAAAAAAATTTAATTCTTCAAGAAGTGGATAAAGGTATCAAGAAAAAGGATATTGCTTTAAAATTTGGTGTTCCTCCAAATGGCTTATCAACTATTATAAAAAATTGAGATAACTTGCAAATTTGATTCATCGAATTCTTGTTAAAAATGTTTAAGAACATGTATGTATGTAGATGTCGATGATACAGTTTTGAAGTGGATACACACAATGTGAGATAAAAATATTCCAATGTCTGAACTTTTTTTTTGAGAAAGTTTTTCAATTTGGGAAGGCATTGGGATATGACCAATTTCTAGGTAGCAATGGATGGCTAGAGAAATTTAAGAAAAATCACAGAAAAATGTGCCTGAAGGGATTTTTGGTGCATTGCTAAGGTGTATTATAAAACAAAGCATTTATTCAAACAACAAAACTCAAACAAAATTAGCAGATTTTATGAGTAATTAAATTTAAGGACTCATATGCATAAACAAGCACTAGGTTACTTGTTTAGAATCTCTAGTTATAAAATAATGTATATTTAAAATGACTTGTATGCTTTAAATTTGAAAATGTCCTTAAAATTAAATAATTTTAATATAAAATTATTTTCTTAATGTTGAAAATACAGTATATTCCTCAGCATTCTTTTTTCTGGTTTCCCTGGCAGTTGTTCTTTTTTTTTTTATGTGTAAGATATATAAAAGAAGTAGGTATTTTAATTTACAAAAGGGTGTGAATAATTACTTTTCTTAATATATAATGTTTATGAATTTAAAATTTGTTTTATGTGGTTTATAAAGTATATTGAAAGAGGAAGCCTCTGTGTATAACAAATTTTCCATATGACGAACTTTTTTTTTGTTGAGATTTAGTGACTTTGTTAAATAGAGTTCCGACTGTATTTGTAATGAATTTCTTAAAGTACATTGAGATTAATGACATAATTCTATTTAAGAGAGCCTCGCTTTTTTAGAAACCATTAACACAGATTTTTTTAAAATTATGTTTTAGAGTGTTTTAGGCAGTGAAGGTCTTTCTCTTCAGCTGCGTCATATAACTAGTCATTTGTTGTGGTACTGCAACCATTTAACTTCAGAAGCTCTTCTTCATGAAATTATTCTTTTAGTTGGCTATTTTACTGTTCTAAATCCAGAAAATCAGGTATTTATAAATTATTGCTCTATTCTTTTTGCTGATTTTTAAAATTATTAAAAATTTAATACAAGTTGTATTTTATATTCTAATTTTTTTCACTTTATATTATTTTTTTATATTGAATTGATTAACTGGAGTAGAAAATAAAGATCATTTTTGAAAATTCATAAATGTATCTTTTTAAGTCAATTGTAAAATGTTCACATATTTTTCACTAAAATTCTTTTTTGCAGTTTTTCCATTAAGTTTGGTTTGTGTTATAAAAATATTCAAAATAACAATTTTTGTGCTTAGAATTTTTGTGCTTTTCTTAAAGAAATGAATGTTATTTCTAAGATTTTTTTAGGTTCAAAAACTGAAACTTCCAATTGTGTATCTTTTTTTCCCCCATTCTATGGAAGATCATATACTTTTTCTTTTAGTTTTTATTTTGAATTGAAATTTTGTTTATAATAGTTATAGAGTTTTCTATAAATATTAATGTTACATATACTTTGCTTTTCTGCAGGAAACATTAATTTTGTTTGAAACTTCTTTATATTAATTATATTCTTATTTATAGTCAATAATTCAAGCTGGGCAAAGACCTACAGTTCTTCAACAGTTATGCTGTCTACCATTCCTTTACTTCAGTGATTCTGAGTTAACTGACATCTTGTTTCCAACATTAATAGCTTGTTGTTATAAAAATCCTGCTAACAAAACTATTCTTCAACAAGAAATGACATCAGAACTATTGTCAAATTATATTGAAGTAATGTGATTTTATTATCAATTAGTCCTTATTTCTATTTGTATTGATATTTTTTTGGCAATTTGTATTTTATGAGGCTAACAAATATTTTCTTCAAAAGTTGATTATTTTTCTTGTTTATTTTAGGTGAAGTATTTGAATTCTGAAGAAAATAGTTTAAAAAAAAGTAAAACTGGTAAGTGTTTCTAATTTTTTTTTTTTTTGTATTTTCTCCCGGTTGCTCAAATTTAATTTTGTTTACTTAAAAGGTTACATTACATATACCTCATACATGCCAAACTTTTACATTTTTCTGTCTAGATGATTCATTTTTACACATTTTTGTAAAATTTTAGTCATCCACCAATTATTTTCTACCCTACAGCTGCTTATTTATTGTTTTATATTCATGATGTCCAGAAAATAAGTAGACAACAACTTATAAACTCATTGCCATTAAGTTTGAAAAAAATGAATTCCATAGGATAAATTGAAAAATTAGATACATTTTGAACATTTAGTTTCATTTATGGCAGATAATTCTGCAGTAAAGCTAGGGTAAAAATGTTGTTACCTACTTAAAGACAAAGTAAAATATATGAATTGCTCATGTCATTTAATACATTTGACATCAGAAAAGGGTGCTGCTTCTTTATGTTTAATAGATGATGATATGCTTGTACATGTTATGTATTACCTATAAAACTTTCAAAGTTTGTTCAATAAGTAAGTCTTAAAAATTGTAAAGCATTCGTGTATTTGTCGCTAAGATTAGCATTTGGTCACAGTCTTGATGTCGACTTCTAACTGGATCATTAACTTGTGTATGAGTAATTTTTTTATATAAATATAATCTAAAAGTTTAATAATAATTTCTCTGTATTTTTTAAAAAAGCATGTTTACTGCTAAGTAATTACTTTCTTGTTTGTGGCTATATATATACCTTTAAATTTACCTTTGTGTGTGTGTGTGTGTGTGTGTGTGAGTTTTTATAAATAAAGAGTCGATGCAAAAGAATAGTTTCCTATAAAAAATTGTGAAATAAATATTTGTAAATATATACTTCACACTCTCTTAAAATTCTTAAATTAATATTTGTATGTTATGCTTTGTTTTATAGAATTTTAAATGTTTATCCTTTATTTAAAAAAATTGCTTGAAATTTTAATCCTGCATTTTTTGCTTTTTCAAAAGTTGGTTGGTATGATATCTAAATATGGAAAAAAATTTAGCAGTTGTGCAAATTTACTTTGGCACTTGTGACTTTAATAGAATTGATATATCTTCCCTTTCTTTAAATGTTTGCTTTATAAGTATTATATGAAATTAAAGCTTTGATTCTTTTTATAACATCTACATTTTATCACATTGCATCGTTCTATTTACTTTCTTGTAGGTATACATGACAAGCGCTGGTTACTTCCTGTGAGATTTCCCAAATGCCACTGGACTTCTGCTAAACATTACTTCTCTAATGACTAATTATTATAGGTGAGGTTAGCTTAAAATTTTTTATTAAATTTGTTATATACCAATAAATGTTTTTTTTTCTTCTTATAACAAACTTTCTGGAAGAAAAATTGAGATAAGTCAAGTTGTATAAGATATACGTATATAAATTATGACATTATTATTTGCTTGTATTTTCATATACACGTAGTTTCCATTTTTGTTAATTTTAATAACATGTTGTAAAAGGAAATAGAATTATTTCATCACTGTGATGACTAATTTTCTTTGGAATAATAAGAAAATTAAGCTTTATATTAACAGAAACATACTTTATATAAAAACAATTTCAAATATAAAATAGTTTAATTATGAAACAAACTAGTGTCATTTTTTAATTTTCCTTCAAAATTATTTTTATTTTAGATGCGTAATTGGGAATAATTGTAATATTTTTTTACAATAAAATAATTACAATTTAATTTTATGAATTTGATGCAAGATCCAAAAATGTTTAAAAAGTTTTAATTTGTTTTAATAAAAGAATATGAATTATAGTTTTTGAGTTATCTTATTTTCTTTTCTTGTAATATTTTTCCTTCACTCACTGCAATTGGAGCCGTGAGAAGTTATCCTAAAATAAATATTTTGTACATTATATTTTTAAAAATATAATTGCATGATTTATTGGAACTCTTTATAAAGGATCTAATTTGAATCATATCTTAAATCAAACACTTAAAAGAAAACCATGTTT
The DNA here is from genome assembly GCA_019973975.1 of Trichonephila clavata. Taxonomy (NCBI): domain Eukaryota; kingdom Metazoa; phylum Arthropoda; class Arachnida; order Araneae; family Nephilidae; genus Trichonephila; species Trichonephila clavata. Next base: position 70,073 of record BMAO01029237.1, read on the forward strand.
TATTAATCACATTGGAAAGGTGTATATTAATTACTTTGAATATGATTAACAATCTTAATGAAAAAAAGTTGCAAATACACCATTTCAAAGATGATTCAGTAAATTCTGACTAGTTTGTAGTATTTACTTGTTAACCATGTGCAGTCAATTTACTTAGCTTTCACTTCATTAAGGGGCACTTGTAGGAAATATTCTATTTGAATCATCTTGCATTGACTTATATACATTAAATACTGATATAAATATTCACTGAATATATACATGTAAGATCATGGTCAAATGGGGTGACTTTACTTAAATATGAATTTCATGTTGAGGTGACCTATTTCAAGCTTTTGAATAAAGGATGCATTTTGCTTTTATTCCACTTTATTTTCCAAGGAAGACATTCAAATGATTAATAATAAACACATAACTAATAGCCATTAAACAGTTGCATAGCAGCAGCAAGCACAAAGACAGACAAAGAGCAGCAGACAAAGACACAAAGAGAGAGTTTTCAGAATTCTGGCTATTTATATGAGGCAACAACAGGAAGTCAGGCAATCTCGTGACTTCCTCGTAGGGAAGCTATGGTTGGTGGAAATATATCATTCACTTAGATTCTGATGTAATCTTATTTTTAAAAATGTAAGCAGTTAATATTCCAAGTTATGGTGGTTAAATACCGTCAGGCGGGTAAGCAATAATTATTCGTGCTTGAGTCCTGAAGGAGAGAGCTATTAAAAATTAAAAAGTTATTCAGAATGAAATTAAAGATAATTATTACATACATGTATATGTTCAACAAATTAGTTAATATGGTTTGTTCAAATTTTAAATATTTAGTATTCATATTTACATATATGGAACTTTTTTCAGATAGAAAATGATCTGGAAGATCTAAAGGACAGCTTTTGAATTCAGCATTTTGAATAGACAATGATGATGCTTGTAATGGATTGATGATTTTGATCCATTGTGTTCAGCTGTATTTAGCATTTAATCTTAAAGAGAAGGAAAATATTTCAACTTCTGGCAGCAAAGAGATTTTAGGCAGCAATGAAATATGTGAAAAAGTCTTCATAATCTTAATTTGTCTAAACCCAATATGCTTGCATATAATTTTAAAGTTTGTTTTTCTCTTTGAGTAAAATGCTACATGTAAAATGTTGAATAACTTATAATTAAATAAACTATCAAATTTTTTTAATCCTTTAAATATTAAGATTTTTTTTTATGTTTGTATTATATTCTTTAGTGAGATAGATATAAAAATAGTAACAAATATACAAATATTCTGTGTGGCACTCAACATATATTCCTGCCATTTTTCCCACAAGATGTTTAGCTTGTGTAGTTAAGAAATGTGTTTCCCCTTTTCATTTTTATCTATTGAAATTTGTCATAGCTAAATATTTTTCGTTTTGCTTTCTAGTGATTATTCTAGGCTGCTTAAGAAATTTTTCTAGATATTTTTCTAACATTTTATAATCAAAATAAGTATTTACAATAAATAGTATACAAACCTAAAAATACTGAATTTTTTTTAACTAATTCATGATTGGTTTTTAAAAAATCGCATTTGTTTTGTTTGTTATATTTATATTATAAACATGAGAACATTCTTTGATTGTATAAATTATGCTTTGTTTCTATTTTTGTATTTGCTTTATAGTTTAACTTATTAAATGAGCTATAATTTTTTGTAAAGAAATATTTATGAAGGTTGTGCCTTGAGTGAATATACTGATATATTTACAGTGCTTGTAATAAAAGAGTAACACTAATACCAATTTTTTGACTTCCTTATTTAAACTGCTAGGAAAACATAAGTTGTGATTATTAGATAAAGTTGTTGTGGTGATAAAACATTTTTAACTAAAAGAGGAAAATATTTTTGTGCATCTCAGGATCTGGACATATTTAATTAACATTTTTTTTGCTTTTCATGTTAAATCACAATATTACTTTTTATGTGAAAGTCACTCAAAAGACCATTAACATTTAAAAATTCTATAATTGATAGAATAATACAAATAAAAAGATAAAAATTGACACATGCTTGAAATGAGATGCTTTATTGAAACTTTAAAAAATTGCAGAAATAGTTTATAGATGATGGACAGCAGGGTGATGCCGAATTTGCCAAAAAAGGCAGTGTTAGTGAAGCTGTATTTTATCAGAATCTGCAGCATTATATGATCCTGTCACTATAAGAGTATTCACATGGGTAAACGTCCTGTGACAAATGCAGCTATGAAGAAAATTATTACAAAGCTTGAAGCCATGGATTGTTTAGATTATTAGCCCCATACCAGATAAAGTGTTCGGTACGGAGTGCATATTAATACAAAAGGACATTTAGCTAGAACGTGAATTGGAATTTCTTCATGAAACGCTTTTTATGTATTACAAGTGCTACTGCTGCTTTGACAGTTCTGAAAAAAAGACTTATGCTGGTTCATCTGTGCATGGGAAAGTCTATGACTTCTATGTCCCACATCGCATTGGCATTCCATGCACTTTTATTTGTAGAGCTTATTGCTCTACAAATAAAAGTGCTTATTGTTATCTCTACAAATAAAAGTGCAACAATGTGCTATTCATACTAAATCCAATATCATTAAGGACTATTAACCTATATTTTGTATAGATTATTTCAAAGAATGGGGGGGGGAGATGACGATTGGTTGTCTAATGTGTTGTGAACTGTTGGGACCCTTTTCAATCTCTTAGGGTCTGCCTACAGCTGCAGAATTCGGATTATTGAAAATCCTAAAACGTCACTGTGCTGATTTACCACTTCAATCATGATCAGGCGTAACCCCTTCGGGACCAGGTGATTTTTCCTGTTAAGCCTAAGTTCATTTAAAAATTCATATAAAATCATTGTTATAAAATATGCCAAAATTTATATTTGGTAATCATTTCAAAATCCCAATCTTGCATATGATACCATGTTCCCTGAAGTGATCACATATATGTGATCATGGTCCAGAACAGGTTAATTCTACTTTTCAAGTTGTTAGTGTAGATGTTCGCCAATATTTGTTACAAAATCGAATTGTTCCTAGCGTGGCTGATACACACCTGCTAAAAGGTATGACTTTTATGCAAGATAATGCTCCACCCCATATCACTACATGTGTGAAAGGTCTCTAGCATACATTCTTTGATGAAGAGTGCTTTGCCTACCAGATCTCAATCTGCGCAATTATTGGTTTTGGGGTTCCCTGAAGTCCACCACAATTGTCTGATATTAGAGATTCTAAAAGACATCTAATGACAATTTCTCAGCATATTTACAAATATGCTACACTTTCCATTGACTACAGCTACTGTTGATGATTGACATTTGATGCATGGAGGATTATTTGTAAAGAACATGTCTTTGCCAAAAGTCAATTCTTGTGCTTTTGTTATCTGTTAGCGATTTTTTTGTTTGTTTTGGAGTTACAATTTTTACTTCTCATACATTAATGAACTTTTAGATTATCCTGTATATAAACACTAAAAATTCCTTAATTTTTCCCCCCAACATATATTAATATAGTAACCAAGGGATCAAAAGGAAGATATTTTGAATACAGTCTTTTCTGTATTCAACTATTTTGCAGAGGAAAAAATAAGTACGCCAAAAAATTGACTTCAGAATAAATTTTCCTAATTTTTTAAAACAAAAAATAGCACGTAATTATGGATTCAAAACATTTCATACATATTTTGAATAAATTACACTTTAATATATGTAAACTTAAAGATATTTCCTAATATATATATATACCTTTTAGATATCCTTTCTTTACAGATACTTTAAAAATTAGTTTTGATAGTGATATGATTAATTAAGGATATTTTTTGAGGTATAAAAAAAATATAACTTATTGGATCAACAAAATTTTATTTAGAACCCTGTTGTGCCATTTCTGAACACTTGATCTATCATTCCCATAATAAATTTTTTTAATTCGCTGTTAAGATTTAGGCCTTGGTACAATAAGTATTGCATTTCATCAAAAATAACATGTGACTGGTTTGAGGCATTAAAACCAATATACAAGAGTTATTGATAACAGCCCTCATAATTTTGAACTGATAAACGTTTAAGAAATTTCAGATATCATGCGTGTGTATGGAAAGTAAGGTGCAATGAACAAGATATTGACATTTCTTTTGGTCACTAATAAATATAAAATGGAAGACTATTTTATGTAATGTAATACTTATGAAATTCGTAAAAGTAAATTTTTCATAACATATCAAATAATGAGTTATCTTAATTTAATTTTTACAGGAATTCTAGAAATTATTCATTTTGTTTAAAATAACAAGTCCATGTGATTCTTGTCTTAAATTATATCTTCCAAATTTAACTTGCAAGTTTGGACTTTAACTAGCATTCTTTTATTTTTTTTATCCCATTAAATTTTCGAAAAAGCGAAACATTCCTCATTAAGCTTTGTCTTTGATTCTTCTTTAGTTGATCACTGTATATTATGAAGCTTTAAACTCACAGCAGCACAATTCTTTAAAATATTATTGCAGGGCTGACATCTACCCAACGTCAAGTTTCGGTGTAAATAATCTGCGAATACTGAATAGACAAGGATGTGACACATAAAGCATTTAATGAAGACAATAGCAATACACAACGTTACAACTGTACGATTTAAGTACATCTAAAGTAAGAACATAACAGCAACAAAAAATGACATCATTCGCTGCTGATTGGATGGAGAGGGGATGCCATTCGCAACATCCTCCCCCCTTTTTGATAAGCTGGATAGCTTAATCAAAAACATCAGTTAAAGTCAACAAGTTCAGTTTGTCGGGTTTCTTCACTGGACGACCACATCTGGTCACCTGAGGTTTTACAGTATCAGGATCAGCACAGTTTATGGACGAATCAATCTGTTGAACTTTTTGGAGAGGAAGACTTGTTACACTATTCCCACTCACCTCAAGCGGAAACACGTTGAATTGGACGAACTAAAGTACAAGACTGAGTCCTTAGTTTTACAGTTCTCACCAGTCCATCCTTTCCAGGGATCAATTTTATTACACGAGCCAAAGGCCATTGAAGACGTTTTTTCCAATCGTCCTCAATCAAAATTATGTCACCTTCACAAATGTTTGACGACTGAGGATGTTGTTTTTGTCGTTGAATCAATTGTCCAAGGTATTCGTTCCTAAATCGCTTTTTTAGCTCCTCGATTACTTTAGCTCTAACGCTCGTATTCACCGCTAACCTGACCCAGCGATGAAACCTGGAGTCAAGTTAAAACTAACCCTAGGTTAGAACTTCAATTCACGGCTCTTTTTCGACCTCAGGTTACTTGACTGCGGGTTTCCTAACCTGGGGTTACTGGTCGATTCTCATTGGTGGAAGTAAACCCCGTGACTTCGGCTGATTTCTCCGTGATCTGAACTAAACTTCTATCGGAACAGTTGCATATTCTTCTCTTTTTCAATGTTTATTCTTCAAAGTTTATTTTACGCAATTTAGAAAGGGAACACTTGTATGTAAAAGAAAACAAAGAAACATGCGGTTAGTTGTTTAAAAAACTTAAGCATATAGTGAAATGACACGGCAATTTAATGACATTGACGGAGTAATGAATCCACGAACGACAAAACAATTCCATCAATGTTATGGAAATAAAAAAAAAAATTTTTTTTTTAAGCTGCGTTTTTTGTCAAGAAAGTAGAAAAACAAGGTGTGGTGAAATATCGTAAGAAATGGAGTTAACAGACTTTGAGATGAGGTTTTTGGAACTACCCTGACGTCGCCAATGTCTACCCCATTTGACACCCACAAAACCGAAATTTTAAGTAAGTAAATTTCTCTCTAGAGTTATTACAATATTTTAATTAAATCTTAGCCAATAAAAAATTGAAAGCTGTTAGTTAATGTTCCCTCCCCAAGGAGATTGTCTCACTAAAGAGGAAGCATATTTGTTCTTAAAAATTAAAATATTGTTTTGAAATGTTTCATAAGTTTCTTTTAAACTACCCATTAAATAGTATTATGTAGTATTAAAAAAATATTAAAGATAAAGTTTGCTGTAGATGTTTAACTGACAGAGAGAAAAAGTAAACAAAACTTTCTTTTACCTAAACTAAGTCATAATATTTTTCTTCCAAATAGAATCTCAAGAATACTTAATGTGTCAACTTCTATGTTTTATTATTCAAATGCATGAATATAAAATTTATCAAAACAACAAATGGATTAAAAAAATGACAAATTAGACATGAATTATGACAAATGGATTAGATAAAAATATTTGATTATTTGTGGTAATGAGCTGTTGGTAACAAAAGATAATAATTTTTATTGCTTTTTCTGATTTTTGATAACATTTTCCTTACAAATCATGTGAAAAATAAGTTTATGAAGTTAGTATAAAAAAAAAGAAAACAAGTTATGTTTTAAAAAATGTTGTTTTTTTTAAATTTAAATCATTTTTGCTTTCCCCATAATTTTGATCCAAGTGATCATTTACTTTTAAATCCATCAAACTGCTGTTATTAAGTAGTTTAAATAATAAACTTTTAATTTATTGAATCAAGACACAAATTGGTATTACTTATCTGAAACAAAAGGAATTCTTTTACATAACCCATCAGATATTAATAGTTTTTTTTTTTAAATTTAATAACTAGTTTGTATTCCTATTAAACATGTTATTTTTTATTTAACAGATTCAAAATGCAGGAATAAAGAAAATCATATAAAAGATTCAGTCAATATAAAGGCAACTCCAAAGACAGCCAGAACTCTCAAAAACACCTTGACAATGCTTAGGAAACATGCCAAAAAGCCAACAGCTCCTCCGCTGCTGCTTGCATAAAAGCTGAGCATCAACAATTCATAAAATATATGGAGATTGAAGAAAGATGGAAGTAGCTAAAAATGAGTTGCAGGAGAAATTATAGGCTACATTGAAAGATAATCTTCAATTTTTTTCAAAATCATAATATAAATATAGAATAAATAACTTTTATTACAAAAAATTGTGGTAATTTATTTTTATTTACAAAAATTGTGATTTTTATAAAAATACAAAAAATTAATTAATCAGAGAAATAATTTGTGACGACATTTCATTTGACAAAATCAGCTGGGCAACGAGGTCTTCCTTCAATGCTTGGTGTTGAATCTTTGTTTTTCAGCTCTAAATGTAGTACTAAAGCTTCAATCTGGGGATCTGCAGGTGGTTCGAAATCCCCTACAACAGTATATTAAATGATAAACAATATAAGTATTATGATTTGGAATATGTTGAAGCTATGTATTAAGTAAATCTCATAAATATCTCTCAGCATGGTTCTTACTATTTTATCAAAATAATAATAATAACAATTCTCGAATCATTTTCCTGTATGTAACTATGTAAATGCATTTTTAAATTTAGCTATTTAGTGTATGAGTTGATGGAACATCTTTTCCAACATATATATCTGTAAAATGTTCATGAGTCCAAAAAGTCTAGATTTTATTACATGTTTTAATTATATATAACAAATTATAATATATTTAGGCAAACTTCAAACATAAAAAAAAATTAATTTTAAGGGAACTTTTGTTTAAATTTTTTCAGATTTTTATTTTGGTCCTAAAATAACACAACACAAGAATTTTTTATGTATAGTTTTCATCATTGATTTTTCAATATGACTGCTCATTATCAATCAGTATTGGATGAAGATAGTGACAGTGCTTGTATCTCAAAAAAGAAGTTAGGGGGCAGCAAAATTTTAATGGTTTTCCTATGGAAAATCAAAGTGATCAGTATTATTAAATCAAATATAACTATCCAGTTATTACAGAATATGGAAAAGTACAAACATTGTAATAAAATTGATTCAGTTGTCATAAGTGAGGATTTGAGAAATTGAAGGTAGTATATATGCAAGAGAAATATATTGAAATTTTTTGACAACTAGACTGTATTAAAATGTTTTGTGACTCACAATTTTTTTCTCTCGAGAAAAGTATAACAAGAATACAGGTGTACTTTCATCCCAGTCTGTTTCATAATGTCCTGTGTAAAATTCAAACATTTCTTTTGAAATTAATATTTTTGCAGTATATTCTTAACAATTTTAAGAATTCAACATTTATGTGAAAAATTTTGAAATTTTTTCACATTTTACTCTTTAGTTTTTTAGAATTATGTTCAGTATGTAGAATATTACATTTATAATTTATGAGTATTTCGTAAAATTTGAAACTAAGTAGAATTCATGCAATATTCATGTAAGAATTTGTAAATGTAAACATTAAACATGATAAAAGATGCGATTATTTAAATTTATATACATTGGAAGTTAACAAAGTCTTGACATGTAACTAAATTACAGAGCATTCTTACCTAGACACATACATAAGTTGTGCAGAACACAATAAGCAACAATTACTGCCGATACTCCCTCAATTGACAGTTCAAATAAGTTAATTAGGCACAGAAAACTTCTTTTGAGGATGGCATACTTCCATTCGATAGTGTTTCTTGTTAACACATGCAATTTATTATACTTGAAACAAAATATAATTTAAATAACTATCTAGGAATGTTGTTTTATATCTAACTAAATAAGCAAGTTACATGTTGTAACTAGAACATTTGCTGTTTACATTTTATACAGATGCTCTAAGCACAATTTTAGTTTTTTTTTTTTTTTTAATTTTTAACTTTGCTAAAGTTGTGCAGTTTAGTTGGAAGGTATGTAAATCAATCTACTTTTTATTTCAAAAGAAAGATGCAAATTATTTCATTTTGCTAGTTTTTCAAATTATAAACTAATTTCTTGGTGTAAGCAAACTAATTTTTCATGCCCAGTCATGTAATGAATGCATGATGTAAGCAGCTTCTATTTCATTAATATATTTCTGGATATGTTTATCTAAATACCTTTTTTTAATATATGAAGTAAATTTTATTAATCACAATCAAAGGTGAAGATTTCTTTATTTTAATATATGATAATTTGGGAAAATTTTACTTTGAAAATATTGAACAGTTTTAGAATATATGTAAGAATGAATTTATATATATCATTGACTATCAATAGTTGTGATTTTTTTTTTCTGGTTGATCTGTATAATATGTTTGTGAACTCTATGTATGAAATAAGGATTTGGAAAACAGATCTTTATCTCCTAGCAGATGGTAGTCTTTATACAACTGATTTGTTTTGAAAGAAAGACAGGCTGCATTGTTGCTGAAAATACTGATATATACACTACATGGAATGAAGTGCTTAGGTTTGCAACAAATATTGATCAGAATATCCAAGGTAAAATGTAAGCATTTGATGTTTATTTAATATTGAACATCTGCAAAAAAAATCAGTATTTATGTAGGTAATCAGAAAATACTTCTGACAATGCTGGCTCATAGTTACAAATGATTATAAGAAATATAGACACAAATTTAGCATCAGCTGTAGATTAAGGGAATGTTTCTAGATAATACCATAAAAGCAATGAAGCACAAATGTCCAAGTCAAATAATTAATACTAGGAAATAAAAAATAAAAAACATCTTACACATATAAATCTCATAAGATCACAATGTTTTTTCTTGCTATTAGAATGCTAATTCTTGCTGACCAATACAACATGTCATTTGTGTTACAAGCTACTTATATTAAACAGCCAACAGAAAGATAATTATGTATTCTAACTTTTTGTTTAGCATAGCATCACTTCAAGAAAAATTTCTATTAATTTGAAATAATTAATCATAAAAACAAAAACAAAATCAGATTTACATACCGTTTTGAGAAACTCGTAGCCGTCCATTTCTTCACACACATTTCTTTTTTCTTAATATCCTCTCTCTTCTGAATAATGTAGAATACTTTGAATAAAGTAGCTGCGAAATTGGGGGAATTTCAAAAAATTCCTCATAAGAGTTGAAAGAAATCCAAACTCAGCTTCAAAACTGTAAACACACGAAAACTCGCATACTGCGCATGTGTGGTTAAAACTAACCCGGCTGTGACCCAGGTTAAAATTTCCTAACCTGACTCGGAGTTAAGTTATTAACCTAGGATGGTGAATAGCACTTTCGGCGAAACCCAGGTCTCCTTCGTCTAACCGGTGGTCAGGTTAGTGGTGAATACGGGCGTAAATCTCACACTTTTACGGAAGTGATTAGCATCCCGGATCTCTAAATCTTTGGTCTCGGCAGTTTGTATTTCAAACAGGAACATTGCAAGCGTAATTGGAGTTAAATCCTGCATATCTTCAGACAGATATGTCAATGGGCGTAAATTAACAACTTTTTCACATTCGCATAAAATCGTTAGCAATTCTTCATATGTAAATATGGCCTTTCCTAAGGTTCTCCTGAGAAGCTCTTTCACTGTTCTTACAAGCCTCTCCCAAAAACCTCCCCACCAGGCAGCTGTGGGAGGTATAAATTTCCACGTTATACGTTGTATCTCTGCATATCGAGAAACTTCGTTCCAATCTATAGCAGCTAATTCGTTATAGGCTCCTCTGAAATTTGTACCATTGTCTGAATATATTATGCGAGGTCTTCCTCTTCTGGCCACAAAACGACGAAAAGATAATAGGAAGGCATCAGTAGTAAGAGAGGAAACTAATTCGAGGTGCAAAGCACGATAGATGGCACAGGTATAGAGGACAACCCAAACCTTATCACCCCGTTTAATGTACAGGGGACCAGCCAAATCTACACCTACCACTTCAAATACTGCTGCATCTTTCACTCTGTCAACTGGTAGAGAAACAGGATCAGTCATGGGAGATTTACTTTTAAATCTACAGCATTTAACACAGGCATTCCATATCTTTCGAACAGTTCTCCTGCCACCTACTATCCAATATTTTTCACGTATTATGCTTAAAAGCAATTGCGTGCCCGCATGATTCTTTAAATGAAAATGTTCTACAAGTCTTTGTGTAAATATACAATTGTTAGGCAGTAAGATTGGCGAAAGAAAAAGAGACGTATCTATGCGCTCAGTTATTAGTGTTTTCACACGAATGATGTTATAATGATCTCTGAACACACAGAGGTTTGAAATTGACTTTTCATCTACAAAACACTGAGCTTGAACAGATCAGATCAGCTGGATCTCAGCACTCTCTAACTCATCTAAAGACAATTGTCCTTTTTTTCTGTCACCAATTCTGCATCTAACATTATTAATAAACCTAAGAACCCAGGCAACTAATCTTAAGATTGAATGGAATTTCGAAAATTTTCTAGCATACCATGGCAACTTTTCCTCCGACAAATTTAAATTACACAATCTAACTTTTTTTCTTTCTAATAAAATTTCTGAAGTATCATAATCAGGTAACTTTGTTAAGGGCCAAGTATCTGGTGGCTCTACCAACCACAATGGACCTTCCCACCAATGTGACTCAACTAAATGACCAGGTGAACATCCTCGAGAAATTAAATCGGCCGGATTCATTTTTCCAGGCACATGACGCCATTCACTATTAGGGAAGAGATTTTTTATTTCTTTTAATCCTATTCGAAACGAAAACTGACCAGCCTCCCTTTTCCCTTAACCAATACAGTGCAACCATAGAATCAACTCCAAAAGACGGTTTCCATTTCAATAATGTCAAGATTCCTGTACCGAATGTGAGAAAACCTGGCACCAATACAACACGCCATCAGCTCTAATCTGGGAATTGTTACCTGCTTTAATGGAGCTACTCTCGCTTTTGCCCTAACAAGTGCAACCTTTACACTTTGCAAAGTGTTCGATCTAAAAATTATGCAAGTAGCATAGGCCTCTTTACAAGCATCGACAAAAACATGCATTTGTGTGCTATCGTTAATTTCAAAATAACGAGGAATTTCCACATCTGAAAATATCTTTATTTCATTCCACCATTTAAAAAAGGGTTTCACTATCTCATCTGGCAAAGATGAGTCCCATGATAATTTTAATTTCCATGTGTTTTGCAACAATATTTTGGGTGTCACAGAACACAGTATACCTATTCGATCAAAAATTTTTTGGACAGTTGCTAAAACAAGTCTTTTAGTTATTTTAGTTTCACCTGATAAACTTTCAAAATCAATTTTACACTTCAGTGTCCTTGTCAAGATCCCAAATTATCCCTAATAATTTCGTTTTGCCTGTACTTTTGGATATGTGTTTACTTTCTACATTACTTTCCCAATTACGTAAATTAAAACACCCACGTGACAAAATTTCCCTAGATTTTAAAACAAATTTTTCTTGTTGTGCAACATCGTTCACTCCCGTAACGCAATTATCTACATAAAACGAAAGTTTTAACTTAGAGCCTAGTTGAGAATCCTCTGCTGGCACATTTTCCAACAAGTGCGTAAGTACTGCAGCTAACAAGAAGGGACTCGACGATACACCAAAAACTACTCGGCAATAACGATAAACAATTTCCTCTTCCTCGTCAGGGTGAAAGAATTTCAAAAAATCTCTATGCTTAGGGGCAATTCCCAACTGAAGGAATGCTTTCTCTATATCGGCAGAAAGTCCGATCGGGTAACTACGAAACCTGTCTAAAATATCTGGTATTTGCTCAATTAAATTTGGACCTTTATGCAATAAGTAATTTAGCGAACTCTGGCCAGTTTCACGAGCTGAAGCATCGAAAACTGGGCGAATTTTACTCGTAATGCTATCCTTTTTCACTATTGGTCAATGCGGCAAAAAATATGAATTTTCGCTTTCCCCTTCAATTTTTTCTATAATTTCTAATTTTTCCCATTCTTTAAATACAGCTTTATAATCATCTAGAAGCCCATTCTGTTGTGCGCGTTCACACATCTTTTTATGCCGCTTCCATGTCAATTCTTTGTTGGGCTGACATCTACCTGACGTCAAGTTTCGGTGTAAATAATCTGCGAATACTGAATAGACAAGGATGTGACACATAAAGTATTTAATGACGACATTCGCAATACACAACGTTACAACTGTACGATTTAAGTACATCTAAAGTAAGAACAGAACAGCAACAAAAAATGACGTCATTAGCTGCTGATTGGTTGGAGAGGGGATGCCATTCGCAACAGTATATCCTTAATAAGATAAACCAATACAACACTGATTTATTATGTAGAGTTTATTCAAAGTATTTTTAAGATTCTCATTTGATTAAAATCTGCTTTTAAAATGCAAGATTGCTATTTTTATTCAATGTAGTTCATAAAATATTAATATTCTCCCTTAAGAAAAATGTTAAAGCTAAGCCCCAGAAACTGACATAAAAGAAAATCATCCGACTATTTTTGTAATTTAAAAGTTTATATGGGAAACAACAGTTGCTTTGATCATAAGCATTAGATCGAAAGAAATTGGATAAAATTCAATCTGCTGTGAATTTAATAAATCAGAATAAATTTGTCCTAGTTGTATCAAATATTACTTGTCGAGAATGAAGTCTTTACATAACAAGAGTTAGCCTTACATGTACTATATTTTCAAATTGCTCTTCAGATTGAATTTTTACAGCAACATATAAAGAATGTATTTTGAATCATGTTATATGTGTATCATAACAAATTTAAAACATGCATTAATATAGATGAGCAAAGCTTCAATATTCTTCAATAATGCTAAAGTTTAATTTATGACAGTATAATCAAAACTTTTACTGTATTTATTCAAATCTAAACTGCACCCCAAAATCTCAACAAGTTTTTGTCAAAAATGAAAAAGTGTAAAATAATTTATTGATATCCAATTTTACAAAACCAAGATAAATTGAAAATACAAAGTGAATTCTTTGCTTTTTTACCAGTATTATAAACTTTCAAATACATACATGACATTGTAATTACTCTGATTGCCCCATCCAAGGAATCCCCCCCCCTTCGATTCCAAGCCGCACCCGATTTTAAATAATGTTAAAATTGGAAGAAAAGTGCGGCTTAGATTTGAGTAAATACAGTATGTAATTCATTCCATAATTTTATACTGTTAAATTGTATTAACTTATTGAATCTCTTGAAATTGTGGAATATTTATGACTTACAAATAAAAATGCAATTTAATTATATTTTAAATGAATCAAAGCACAAATTTATAAAGATTCTCTAATTATGGAAAAAAGAATACTAAGTTAAATATTTAATTATTATGGGAGAAAATTCTGCTGTCTTAAAAAGTCTTTATATATTTTAATTTTCACAAATTAATTTCTATGGCCTTACAGCTATGCTTATATCAATCACATTAAAAGTTAAATTTTTATCTGAAAAAATTACTTTTGAGTTAGAAGATTCCCTAATTAACACACAATTTCAGCTATCTAACATCTTGATTGATTGTTTTATTAACATCACACTACAAAACTATGCAAGAGCTTTTGACAACTGACTTCATAAATTTGAACCCAAATCAAGGGATCTGGCATTTTATTTTACAAATTTTCATACACTCCAATATTAGCCTAAATAGATTTAATATACATCTCCCCTATATTGTGGGTATTTAGAGGCACCGTGACTCGAATACACAAGTTCACAATCCTGACTACTCGACCATACAGTACCTTGAAGCAAAATATGCAGATGAACATTTATGTTCTCATGGCTTGACATTTCATGAAATTGAACTGGCTAAAAGTCTTATTGTTTTGATTGTGTTTATGAATACTCTCTATATAAGAAATCACCTAATGTATTATTTCAATGTTATTTCTGATTCTGCTAAAAACTTATTTTCAAATTCTTTTTTTAATGCTGTCATTAAATAGCACCATTTTTTGTATAAATGTATTGATTATGCTGGTTTCATTAGAATATCTTAAGTATTAAGTTAAGAATACCTTAACCCTACCATTAAGCTTGATTTTTAATACTACTAAGGCCTAAGATACAAAAAAAAAGAATTTTTTATTCAGATAGAAAATTACATTGAATATTACACATTATAAAAATTATTACAAATTCTTTTTTGGTAAAATATCTCATTTTGAAAATATATCTGTACAACAAGAACAATCTGAAACAAAATATGCTGAACAGAATTAAATTTCAAGAATTTGAAATAAAAAAATAAATACTAATGGTTCACATACATATAAAACTTATTAATTTTAAGGATATGGTTCCATTTAACAATATTATTTACTAGCATATTGATCAATTTTTTCAGTCATTTCAGGAACAGCTTTAAATAAATCTGCAACCAATCCCAGATCTGCCACTTGAAATATTGGAGCTTCTGGATCTTTATTGATGGCCACAATTGTCTTAGAATCCTTCATGCCTGCTAAATGTTGAATAGCTCCGGATATTCCAATAGCAATATATAATTCCTATTAAAATTAATACTTTTTTTTTATAAAATGTAGCATGTTATAAGAAACAAATAAGTT
This sequence comes from Trichonephila clavata, assembly GCA_019973975.1. Lineage (NCBI taxonomy): Eukaryota > Metazoa > Arthropoda > Arachnida > Araneae > Nephilidae > Trichonephila > Trichonephila clavata. The sequence goes on from BMAO01029237.1 coordinate 85,425, forward strand.
TTTGAAATGTACAGATAAAATAATATTTTTAACTGTAAAACTGCAGATTAGTCTAAGTTTTTATCATTCATTGGTAGGGACATGGAATATTAATTTTTTTAAAAATTTAACATGTGTATAATTATGCAATTTTTGTGTAAAATTAAAAGCAAAATACTAAATTATTGAGAACTAAATTTAAACACTGGTTACTAAAATCAAATTTTGTGGTTGAATAAAAATTATTTAAGTTTTCGCAAAAGTCTAAAAATAATGGATAGCATTTTGTTCAATGTATCAGCAAAATATCTGAAAATATTAAAATTGTAGAAAGTTATAAATATCTAATTGGTCCAGTCTTTATGCAAGATTCGTTTAAATAATTTCTGGGTTTGCATCAAACAAATACAAAAAAAAGTTTCTCAAGAGATTGGAAATATTTTAAAAAATTATATTTATTGAAATTTTTTTTTCATTACTGTTAATAACTTGATTCATGCATCCTATTAATTCTTAGTACATTAATTTAAATGTAACTTGATTTTTAGTTGTAGGTAAATCTGAAATTTTCTTTAAACTTTAAAAAAAGTTTGTTCTGAAAAGAGATGCAAATTGCAGAAAAGTTTTACTATTAAAAGATAATCTGATCAGAAAAGAAAAAAAAAATGAATAAGAAACATACTGGTGCAACAATTTTTCCAGTTTGTCCAACTTGCATATCATTTGGCACAAATCCTGCATCCACAGCTGCACGAGATGCACCAACAGCTGCTTTTAGTTTATCTGCAAGTTCATACAACAATTTGAAGTTGTCTCCACTTTTCAATCCTCGACCTAGTAATAAAAGAAAATGAAAATTATACTACGCCACAAAAGAAAAAAAATATTTACAAGTATAACACAAAATATTTATCACTTAATGTTTTAGCACACAGCATTATTATTTAATACAGAAAATTAAAAGAATTATGATTTTTGATTGCTGTTCATTCATAAATAATATATATTTAATTATTTTAAAAATTTTAAAAAAAGTAAATTATTTTTGATAACTTTAAATTAATTACTTTACATTAAGAATATAAATAATTAAGAGATTAACACTAATGAGATAAAAAAAATTATAAAAAGAAATAGATATGATTTGATTTTTTTTCCCCTGGAGGAAAAGGTTTGTTAGAATCATACTAAAAAAGTAACCAAGAAAAAAAATCTGAAGATAGTGAAATGATAATTGAGGAGTATATATGTATAGCATTTTAAATATATCAAATTTTGTTTTTGCATAATATTCCCCCAGAAATCTTGTACAAAATACTATACAAAAATAATAAAATGATTCTAAATTCTAGAAAATCAAAATAACAAATTTTCAAGTTTTATAGTATTAAAAGGCATAACTTATTTGAGTCACCATTAACTTATATGAATACATATTTTTAAAAAAAATGAAATAAGTAAACATTTAAGAGTAAACTATCAGGTTGTGTGTATTGTGGTTTTAATAAAATTTAACACAATAGGGTCAATATCTTTCACAGATGAGATGCAAAACTATTAACACTTTGATGTCAATTCATCTACCAAAAGAATATACTACAACATATAAATCACAGAATCGTATACTACATTGTCCTTTTGTGTAAAAAAAGCACAATATCAAACAAAAAGTAAAGAAATGATACATCTGTTCTAAATTAAATTGCAATCAAAAGAAAAATGTTTACCCCCAGAAATAACACGCTTTGCACTCGTCAGTTCTGGTCTTTCACTCTTTGATAATTCTTGATTGATCCATGAGGAGATATCATTTTTTACTTCACATGAAGGTGCTGGGGGAAAAAAAAAATTTTCACTATCTCATTTACATACACATAATCTATATATAAAATCAAGAAATTTTAAAAGCACAATGTGTGATGGTTACCAACATATAAAATGGAGCATTCTATTTAAGGAGAAAAAATATTTTCTGAAAGGATTACTTAAAAAAACCCTTTAAGATAAACTACAGAATATTATAATGAAGAAAGTAAAAGACATTACTTTAATAAATAAGTATAAATCAAAATTGTATGTCTGTATTATCTCCGGATATTCTTTTAAAAAATTACATTTAAAAATATTAGTTTACGTATGTAAAAAAAAAAACAGAGAGAGTGAGATGACATTTTGTTGTCCAGATAACTAGAATAAAAATTCTCTTTCTGCCTATATGATGGATTTTCTGAGATATTTCCCCAAGATTTAGTAACTTAGAGAGAATTCAAGAGCATTACAATGACTACATATTCAATTTCTTTTACAAAGCAAAGTGAAATACGGTAGAGTCCTGAAAGCCTGGCCTAATGTGAACCGAAGTGTGGTCGACCCTGTGAAAATACTGGGTTATCAAGAATGGAATTAAAAAACTGAGCGTTTCCTCAGAAAAATATTGTACTGCACTTATATGTATTGTTTGCTTGAGAATACAATGGAAAATAAACCGCCCAAATACCCTTAAACAAAAGAAAAATATGTACTTAATGAAGGCATACAGAGCATTTACTATATTAAAATGAAAATCAATGAATTCATAGTATACAGTAATTTACCTGACATCAGACACTTCAGAAAAATACTTTATGAAGGCCTAAAGCTGTCTATAATGAAAATTAAGAAGCCGACTTTGCAAAAACTGGATTTTTCTAAAGGAAAGTGCAATGTGTCCTGTTGTCTTTCATACTGCACCCTGCGTTTTGTTTTGAAGACCATAAACGAACAGTAAGTCCATTACCAGCACATCTTGTCATTTAAAATACTGATGGGCAGTTTCAACAGCCTTTAATCCTTCACTATGTGATATTTTAAGAGTTTATACAATATCCTCAACGTTAACAAGGGAGGGTATGGCAACAAGGAGGTAACTGCAAGAATGTAGCCGAGTTATCCGGACTGTCCGGTTATCGAGTGCAGAGTTTTTAGGACTCTGCTGTATAATTAAACAAATTGTAATCCATTAAGTTTTATAGCCTAGTTCCCAAGAGATCACTGATTAATTCCTGTTTTTAGATTAAACAAAATATTTGTTTAAAATAATCAAATAAAAAGATTACCTTTTTCAGATGGAGCTTCACTTCCACCAACAGCACAAGCAGCAAAATTGGTTCCTCTTATTGTTAGCAATTTCACTGCATCTTTAGCTTTCAATGTTTGTATGGCATTCCCTAATAAAAATACAATCAATAATTCATTAATAACCTTTTAAAATTTCAAATATTTGATAATTTTTATGAAATGTTTTAGAAGAATAAAAAATTGACAAAGTTATCATTAACAATCATGATTTATTAAAAACAAATTAAAACAATTGTGAAATTTTTTTTTCTTTCAAAAAAATAAAATTAGTCTTGAAAAGTATATGTATTTTACAAGAAACAATCACTAGATATTTAAATAAGTAGAACGATCAGGTGCTATTTAAATACATTAGAAAAATAAAAGAACAAATTTTCTACTCCCCCCCCCCTCAATTACATGACATAAGCAGTTAAATAAAGAATATTATAAATAAACATGCTTAAAAGATCTACAATACATTAAAATTAAATCCCCATCATACATATTCTAATATGACTACAGAACTAATATTTTGCATCATAAAAGTGAACTATGATGCTCAAATATTTTGAGATCGGAAATAAACACATTTTAAACCAAAAAATTCTTGATAGCAGAGACAAAATTAAAAGGAAACATTGATATATGTAAATAAATATATTAACTGAATTGATAATGAATTTTAAAACAAGAAATCAAAAAGGTCTAAATGTGTGTATGATCACATTCAAATATTTTTTTTATATTAAAATACCAATAAACCATCAACATTTAGAATATATGTTACAAAAATAAAATATAGGTTTAGCATGTTACCTGCATAAATAGTGCGAATAAATGTATCTGCATCTTTAATACCAATCACATCAGATATTGGTGATACATCTAATTTTGCAGCAACTCTAGGTATCAAATTCTAAAAGGAGAGAAAAAAAATTTTTATTTAATAAAGAAAATCTCACTCAAAAATATTGAAAAAGATAATCATGCATATATATAATGATTGAGTTTTTGAAGTATTTTAACATGTTAGACATTTTAACTTTAGATTTAAACTAATGAAATCCCCTTAAAGTTAGTTTATAACATATATAAATACAGATATACACATGTGTGTATCATGAGATATTTTTAAAAAATTCATTAAGTATGTTATAAACTTTGATGCATATATTATAAATGTTTAAAAACTCTTTTTGCTTGTTAAGAAAGGATGTGTATAAGGAAAATATTTAAAAATACTAATAAAATACTTTATTATTTCTAAAATTCCAATTTTAACAATTAAGACATTTAGATAAACTATATCAAAACTATATATTTAAATATTTCTTAAAAAAATTAAACAGATTTTCAAAAGATTATATTTTTTAAAAAATACAATATAATATTATTCTACACTAACATAAACATAAATTTTTAAAATACTGTATTTTAGAACTTTATTTTAACAATTTAAATTATTGTAGACTTGATTTAATTATTTTCTTGAATCATTTGTTCTATTTAATTTCTAAAGGAGCCAAAATATTATATTTTTACCAATCAATATTACACCAGAAATAACTACCTTTCCAAAAGCTGAGGCACCAGCAATAATATGAGTGAAGGAAAACTGTTTCTGACTTGCCAATATTAATGGAGTCAAACTTTCTACAAAATAAAAAGAAAAAAAAAAAAGTTAAAATTTTATTGAGGTAATAAAATATTTGAATTGATTAAATGAATGAGGGTTGGAATTTTGACAAAATAATCAAGTTTTACTATTCTGCATCACACAAGATGCTGTGATAACAGAATATGTAATGAGAATGTATTTAATATGAATAACTATTTTAAATGGATATCCATGATCTAGACCAGCAATAAGCAAACTATGACATGCAGCCCCCTTGATGGTTCAATTTTGCCTGCCACAATTTCAAAAATATTTCAATAAAACCTGGATGTTTGGAAAGTGGGGTGCAAGCTCAGGTGTTGTCTTTATTTAAACATGGGTCAAATTTACACGGTCCATTGTCAAAAGCCCTCTTGCTGCTTTTGTACGATGTTAATGAGACAATCAAATAGAAAGAATGTTTAAACTGAAAAGCAAATATATTATGTTTGAATCACACAGTCAATAAGATTTTACTGTGTTTTGATAATGAATAATTTAATGTATTCTCTGAACTACCCATATGAATTGGTACACAGAAGTCTCAGTTTTACATGTTGAACAGTTTGCACTCTAGTCAATTTACATAAGTTCTCAAGCATATGAATTTTCCCACCCACAAATTTACATATTAATCTCAAAAAAATAATAATAAACCCTTAAAAATAATTACAATAATAATAATTAACATTTGCATATGTCAATTTATTAAAAAATTTTCAAGGGAAAACTTTGAATTTCATTAACTAATCAATTTTGAAAACAATATATCTTTAAAAAAATTTTTTACATTTTTAGTTGTATTATTTTAAAAACTTCATTATCTAATTTTAAGGAGTATTATACTACAAATGATTTACATCTAAAAAATTTTTAGTTTAAATTGTTTTAATAAAGTGTTTTAATAAATATTTCATTTGATAGTTATAATACTAGACCTAGTTAATTTTAAATTACAATGAAAGTGTTTGTGGGAAAGGGAAGCATTCAATGTATTATAAATTTTAGAAATTGATCCGACTAATTTATGAAGAATACTAAGCTTCCAAAATTCTATTTAGTTCATAAAATATTTAAATAAATCAGAAAAATTTTCAAACACTTCTAAGATATGCTATTTGAAAATGTTTAACAGGTTTAAAGATTACATTAAAACATCTCATTGCTTTAATACATAAAGAAATTATGTTTAAAAATTCAAGAATAATAATATTTAATAATTTGAAAATAAGAAACCAAAGAAAAAAAATGGGACAATTTAAACATGCAGAAAATAAAGAACACTTAATACCAGGTAATAAGCCTTTGAATGCTTCATCTTCAGCAGAGAGAATCTTATTAACACCTTCTGCTTTAGCAACTTCAGTCACAATCTGTTAGTAATTTTAAAAATGCTTAAAATATTGGAAAACATTGCAATAAAAACAAAGAACACATTACAAAAGAAAAGCCTGTTTAAAAATACAACTAAAATTTATATATGTTTATTTGAGCATACAGACTTCCTTTTATTTGCAGAATTAGATGCATGGTTAAAGTATAGGATAGGAGAGGAGAGGCCCTTGGCGATGTCAATTTCTTTTGTAAACCAAAATCAATCACCAAGCTACTTCACTTAAGGATGGGTGTATGGAAGCCAGAATGAATTTCTTATCTCGCGAATGATACCTAAATAAAAAACACCAAATCCAAAGAAAAATCACCAAACCTAAAGGCCCCCCCCCCATACTACACTTGAGTCGAAAAATTCACCTTGTATTCTCAACTAAAAAAAATTATTAAAAATTAGGATACTTGCATATCAATGTCACTGTAGCAAATTTGAATCATGTGATATCAAAGCAGAAAAAGAATAATGAAAACAGATTCCTACATGTTTTATTTTCAAACAAAACAATCAGTCGAATTTGGGTGAAAAGTGGCATGATTTACGAAGTGCAAATTTGGCTGCAGTGAGTTAGTAGTTCATACTCAGAGCTAGTGTTTCTGCTATCACCTTGCTCTGAGCAGTCTTTCTTATATTCTTATGGCAATTTACTTCAACTAGAGTAAACGTGAACAATATTTTTTTCTTGCCAAATGATGACATCAAGTATCACAAATGCATTTTTAAGTTTACTTTAAAAGTATAAAATGATACCGATGAAAGTTTGCATCAAAAAATACAAATTTGAATTTTTTATTAATGATCATTACTTTTTAAAAGCTACTTTTCAAATGCAAAACTATTGCAAAAAATTGATTTACTTTTTTATACTGAAGTTTAAAAAATTTCTGAATTCAAGGTCAAAGCAAAACAATCATAAAATTCTTTAGAGTGAATTTCAACACAGATAATTTTACATAACATTTCAATAACACAAGTTTATTAAACAATGTTTATTTTGTACAAGTTTTAATTTATAGTACGAGATTGATTACTCAAAAAAATATTTACTTATTGATAGCACATATTTAAAGTACATTAAGATTATAAATAGTTTCCTGTAAGAAATAAGAGATACAACAATCAAACATTTTTGTCCCTCTTTTTTTTCATCAAATTCAAGAATTCTATTAACAAAATATAAGGGACGTGATACTTAATATTCACTTGCACATAATCTTCTAAAACTTACTTTTAAAACTTTTATATAATAATATAAGAAATTTCATCAAATATTCAACTTACTGAAGAAGTTTTAGCTCCAGCTACTAAAACAGTCACTTCACTTCCTAACTGCTTAGCAGCAGTAATAGCACTAAAGGTAATTGGGACTACTTTTCCTTCGTTGTGTTCAGCAATTACTAGAGTACCTTTGAATCTCCTTAAGAATAAGGAACCACACTGAAAATTTTTATAATAATAAATTAGATATTTAAACAATAAAATATTTATTTAAATTTAAGTAATTTTTCAAACAGTCAAAATCTTTACTATAGAGGGAACATATAGTTTTCAAATAATAGAAAATTAACTTTATTATAACAGAAAAAGAATAACACAATGTGATATTTTTTTCATAATTTATTCTTTATCTGGAGGGGGAGGGGGGGATGGCAAAAAAAGTTGAAGAAAAGGCACTATTTTATTTAGTAAGTGAAATTTTGTGAAAATTAAATGTAATTTATATCATAATTTTTCAATTAAAAACTTTTAACTATTTATAAAAAATGAAAAATATTTAAATTATCTTGAAATTAATGAATAATATCGTAAGCAAAGAGGAGGGGGTGCTAGCTGATATACTATGGTCATCAGGATAATATGTTGCATAAAAGTTTTCTAGAATGAACATACATGATTATTTTTACACTTAGACATTATTTCCAACTCAGAATTTGAAAAAATAAGACTCGTTTCAATATAAAAGTAGATAGTTCAACAAAACTAAACTTACAATAATAATTCTATTATTTAACAATAATCCAAAGCAATCTTACTGTAACTGTGAAAGCTGAGTTTTGCTTAAAATGTTTTGAATAATCTTAATTCAGATATTACTGTTGGAAAACATTCAAAACAGATATGTTCAATATTTCCATTTTGTGTGATAAAAGACTTATTTCAGGAAAAATTCTAACATGCATGTACATTTCTTTTAAAATTCAGTTTTTATGAAACAGCCCCACAAAGAAGTAATAAGGTATGGTTTTTAAAGAAACCACCAAATATTCATCACCCTGATATTTTTATGAATACCATGATAATAAATACAGCCAAATCTTTAATCCTTTTCAAAATTACTAAGATATTTAAGGTATAAAAAATAATTTTTGTAAAAAGTTCATTTGAATTAATATGGGATTGGAGATATGTGTCATTCTTCAGAGTTCCTAAAATATATATCAATCAAATAATTTTTTAAAAAATCTGAGTAAAATTTTCAAAATTTTTATAACATTTTATGTTTAACTGCAAACAAAAACAGTAACCATTCCATAACATTAAACTTCGTTGTTTTCAGGCCAAAATTTGAATTCTTCCTATTTTTAAATTCTATTTATAGAAGGGGAAAAACATCAATTTTATAATGAAACAAACAAATAAAAAGTTAAGCAATGATAATGGACAAAGTAACACAAGATTTTACAAAAAAAACCTAAAAAATTACAGGAAATTAAAAGAAAATCAAATATTTAAGATTCTGGGGTTGTAATACCCGGAAAAAAAATTCGGATACTACTCACTTGGATCGAAATGTATAGCATACATTACATTGCGAAATGCACTAGTTGTCACTTATCTCAAATTATATCCCTTGAGAAAGACAAATTGCAACAATAAATTTACACTATGTACTGCATTACTCTTTTGAAGCGAAACAATTTTTAAAAACCCAAAACTATAAAAAATTTTGGGTCTGCTTACATTTTTAATGTTTGAAGTTCTGAAACACCCATACAAAATATAAATAAATACTTGGCAAATGAAGAATAATGCCAAAGACGTCATTTAAAAAATTCTCAAAAAGTACTGAACATGATATATTTACACCTTAAAACAATGATTAATTAATCAAGTTATATCAGGATATGTTACGTAAGCTTTGATACATAATTATTTATTTCGCGAAAAATAATTTCGAAAATTTATATTCAGATGCAATACAGATAAATAGAATTTTACCTGGTGTAACTTGGATCGGCTTACTTGAAACATTTTTTAATATAATTATTTCAAATACTCAAACGACTGATCGAAGGGAGAAAAAAGCACTCAAACCTCGGTAAACATTGTCACAGTAACTTGACGAAACAGGAATAACAACCAAAATCAAAATATGCAAACTGCCAGAATAAAAGGTAGGCTCAAATAAAAATGATAATTTTGGAATCGTTATCGCTTAAATGAAATGACGTCATTAAGATGAAAGACATTATTTGCTTTATTTAAATTCATTCATTCACCTTCATAATAATGTAAGAAATGATTTCTTAATCTGCACAAATAAACTGACTTAAATATTTTGATTGACGTAGAAAATTTTTCTCCGGGACCATCCTTCCATTTTTAAAAATTCGCCAAAATATTCTAGTCGCCCATTTAAATGGTATCAACTACGTTTAATTTGGAGGATTTTATTGAAAATTAGGCTAAAATATCTATATTGGCTTAAGATAATTTTTTTTTAAGTTATGGAGAACAATATTAATGTACCAAGAGGAAAAATTTGAGTAAAATATTTTTATGCTGGGAACGAAAAAAGTGAGCTGTTAGTTCGTGAACTTCGAGGTCATTCATTAGCCTTATTTTTTCTTTTCTATTTTAAAAAATGAAGCAAACCAGTCCCATAAATTATCATACATTTTCTTTCTTAACAAATCGGAGAATGTTGAACATTTCTTCTGTTTTAAAATTTCGGCCAAGAAGATATGTTGTTGTTACTTTTCCACCTGATAGGTCATAACATCAGATCAAGGCCCATAAAATTCATCTCGGCAAAGGTCTAAATTTACGTGTGTCGTTACCGTAGCTTTGAGCACCATACAGGTTTGACAGTGTGATTTAGCCATCGATTCCACTTCAATTGTGAGGGAAAACATTCTGGGGATGGTCAAGGGCCTCCCACTCCTCTTCTACCAATCTCACGAGATGAGTGATTGAGTGATTTTGGGGTTTATTGGCGCAAGAGCCGATTTCGGCTATACTGCGCCAAACATTTGTTTTAATATCTGTGTTCTAGACGGGAAGAGAAAGAAAGAATGAATTGATGACAAGAAAGAGGGTCGAAAATAGAGAAGGATCACTAGGGTACCCCAGGTTCGTGAAGCCCGTGATTACCAAAGACAGTAAACCCCGTGGGAAAAGGAAAAGATCACTAGGGCACCTCGGGATTGTGACACCCGTACTCACCTAAAGAAGGTGAGCCCCCTGAGGGGATCTCACGAGATGACTTGCGAGATGGTCACGAGATGACCCCCCCCCGGCCTCAAAGGTACTTTATATTTATAAATATCTGGGATTTGAACTCAGGCCTAACGGCATAACAGTCAGCTTCACTAACCACTATAAAATTAAGAAATAGATAGAAATGTGGGTTAGTTTTTCTGTATTATTGTGCTGTGAGGTGGATTTGTTACAAGAAATGCCACTCTAGAGCAAATAATGACAAACCTCGTAATTCTGAAAGACTCAAATAATGAGGAGAGGATTTGAATTGGTAACTCCCAATCGGAGAATTAATCCCCATTACTTGATCTGTAATGGGGGTTGCTACGATCTGAAATTATGAAGTCAGACGTCAGCTATCTGTAGTGCTTAATATTAGTGTTAATTTACATCTGGAAGTACAGAATATGGTGATATAAATTGTCCATTTTTATATTGAAAAAAAAATAGATTTAATTTTTTATAAACATCACATTCTAAAGCAACGCGAGGGCTAAAAGTGACGGAACTTGTAATTTTGAATCTCGGTCAAGTAACATTTGAAGGAATTTTCAAAGATAGATTATGACACGGGGGGGGGGGGACTCAAGCTTTAATGAAGAAGATAACATAACATCTTTTAAATAATATCTGAGGGGGGGGGCAAAATATTGGAGATGCAGAGATCAACGATTTTCAATTAAGTTGAATTTAAAAGCTTCAAGGCGCAGTCAAACTTTTTATTTCACAAACACAAATATATTCTCATCAAAGCTTAAAATTTTTACTACTCTTTCTATATTGAGAAATGATTGAAAATATTTTTTTAAAAAAAATACATTTTCCAACTATCAATAATTCCAAGATGTTAGTATAATTTACTAAGTTCGATACACCATACGAGTGCAATAAATATTTATTTACTTTTATTTTCCCTTTATATTATGTAGTTTCTGAAAGTATTTCTCATTTCTTTACCCGCATATCTGGTAAAAGTAAAGAATTTCGGCAGTGTATTTTGAGTTATTTCTTCTTCCAACCTGCAAAAAGCATTTCATAACTTGTTAAATCAAAAAAGCATCATATGTTTCGATATTTAACGCTTTTCGTATGAATATAAACAGCTAGAATAAGTTGGTATTGGTGAAACACGATATTTTAATACTTGAAAAACAATAAAAAGCCTAAATCAAAGGCTGTAGAAAACACTATTAGATGTTCCATCTATCTTTAGTTCTCTCGATGGCCACATAGGTACTATCTGCAATAAAATACCGTTCTCCTTGCATTTTTGCATCATGATTTTCCTATAATTTGGCCGATACTCTCTCTCTATGTTTTATTTACCGATACCCTCTATTATATGATGCTTAACTCTACATCTTTGAAGTTACTTAATAGTACTTGTAGTGTTGTAGCTTTTCTCATCAAATCTTAAAAATTGCTTCTTCTCTATAGTTCTATAAAACAGAATGAAAATAAATCGATACAGAGAATAAAAATTATATTTGGTAGAAGTAGGTAACAGATTATTAAAAAAAAAATCCACTTCCATCTCCCTAGTCTGTTATAAATCGAACAATCCTTTCGAGCGGGGGAAATACACTGGTGTCCAAAAGTTAAGCATGATTGATAATTATGTGAATAAAGAAGGAACTGTAAATCAGAATGGGGAGAAACGTGATATGCGTGCGTAAAATGGTTATAAAATAAGGAAGCAAATCAAAAGAATGATAATAATTAATTTTATTATCCAAAGGTAGCAGTTTGAAAGAAAACTGAGCATAGCAAGGATTCACACTTTAAAGAAAAAATGAAAGAAGACATTAAATAAAACACTGATGCTGCAGTTTAATAAGGCGTGTGGTCACCTCTGACAGCCAGGCACGCTGCACAGTGATTTACCATACTTGCTATGAGATGATGAATGAGTTGTGGGCTCAAACGGTTCCAAGCTTCTTGGAGAGCTCTCTTCAGTTCTGTAACGGAGCTTGGTGGGTGTGAAAGGGCAGCAATTTGTCTCCCGAGAATATCCCATACATGCTCGATAGGGTTTAAATCAGGGGATTTCGCAGGCCACGACATGCGCTGGATGTTTTCCGTTTCAAGGAAGCCATCAATCAGCACCGCTCGGGGACATGGCGCATTATCATCCATGAATATGAAGTCAGGACCGACAGTACCTCAAAACAAGCAAACATAAAACTCAAGAACTTCGTCTCTGTATCTTTGAGCAGTCACAGACCCCGTGTCAAAGAAATGGAGGTCTGTGCGGCCGTCCATCATGGCGCCTGCCCATACCACTACTCCCCTTGATGGAAAATGATGTCTTTCCGTTATGTTTCTGGGTTCAAAACGTGTTCCACGTTCTCTCCATATCGTTACCCGCCGAGAATCACTACTCAGACTAAACCGGGACTCGTCACTGAACATCACATTGGCCCACTCTCCAATGTTGATGTTTCAAACGAGCGCGTTTATGCGCAGACGGGAGGGGAATGCAAACTGCTGGTCTTCTGGCATAAAGGCCAGCGTGATTGAGTCTCCTGTAAACAGTTTGTCTCGAAATTCGTATTCCTGTGGAGACTGTGAGCGCCGAACCCAGTGCTCTGGCATTACTGCCCCTCTGACGTCACGCACTTATTACCAGATATCGGTCTTGGCGAGGGGTTGTGACTCTTGGTCGACCTGATGCTGGCTGTCGAGTAACATCTCCAGTTCTTTGAAACCTCTGCCACAGTCTTGAGATCACCGACTGGTCCACATTCAGAATTCGAGACACTTCGTTTTGTGATCGTGAGGATTCCAGCGATTCTTCCTTTCGTAAACTAGTCCAATTGACGCCTTTGCGCCATCATTCACCTTGTTCTTACGCATTTTTGTTCCTCCCTTCTAGGAATGAATATTCGGAAAACACCAGCCACGCAGGAAAAACTTATCAAGGGTGTGAAATGAAACAGAGTGGTTTCACATATTTTGTAGAAAGGGTGCTAACTTGGCTTTAAAATGCCTTCGGAATAGGTTGTAACAAGCCAACTTTGTTTATCTATGCCGGGGGGGGGGGGGGCAACCCAAATGACTTTGTGGTTCACTTAGGAAAAACATTATAATCACGCGGGTCACATAGTATATACATATCTTTTTTTAGATTTGGGCCCATTACAAGCATTTATTGGAGAGAAAATTTAAAACGGAATGAATTATAGTTTTCATGTATACAAATATAGATTATTGAAAAAAAAATAATGCAATGATAAAATATGCCTAGCTCAAGCGCAATGAAGTTACAGGAATCAAGCATGCTGCGAGAGTTGCTGCAATGCAAAACTGCTCACTTATACGTATAAAAACAGAAGCAACGTAAAATAAAAACATTAATGGGATGTATGTTGCAAAACACTACACTAAAAACAAAAATATTGCACAAAGTAATTATATTTTGCAAAGTTGTTCGCACGGGTTGGCCATCCCTGATCTAATATACTTTCCCCCTTCCACCCTTACAAACGTCACACCAAAAACATTTAACGTAAAATAAGTCGGCTTTGGAAATACATCAGTGTTAGTAAAAATCGCTGATTTTTACTCGTATGTTTTTTTCTCTTACTTCAGAAAAAAAATTTACGAGCACAGAGGTAAAGTAAACTGCTATTTTGCTTAAAATGAAGATGCAGCTTCTTAGGCTGATGATCAAAAACAAAAGAACTTGAAAATTTTTGTTAAATTTCCGTAACTTCTTGTGAATATTTTTGTTTCATTGATTTCTATTTTACACATGCATATATATATATGTGTGTATGTATATAAATAAGATTTACTCTAATAAATTTAATATTTTAAATGTTTTTTTCGAAATATCCTTTAACAAGAAAAAATATTCCAGTCCCCCTCAGTTTCGTGCTCAACGATTTTCACTGCATATACATACTAGTGGCAGTTAAGATGTTCAAGGAAATATGCAGGTTTTGATAACTGCAGTGTTTGAGATTATTTAATGTTAAATGAATTTCAACCATTTATAAAGCCTGGGGACAAAAGAATATTTGGTACTAGAGTATTAGTGTTACTGCTGCCCAAGTGGCCCCATGTGAATCGTGGCATTTTTCTATCAAAATCTGGCTGTGATTGGTATTTTTTCATATAAAAGTATTAGAATCTTTTTTTTTATATCATGGTGCGATTCGTGTGATGCTAATACATAAAAACTGAATATTTTCTCATGGTTTCTTATAAACTATAAAAAGATAAATCAAACAATGAATGGTTAAAAGAATAAATGCTTATACATTAGCAGGACATTTGTAAAATATTTAGCATTTTAAGTGAAAGACTATAAAAGAGTATTCTTTTGAGAAATACATAAGTAGGAAAAACAATACAATTATAAATTGTATTGTTTGCAATTATAAATTGCAAATATTTATTTTAAAAAGTGTTATAAATTTAATCCTTTAGTAAATTTTAAACTTTTTCTAGAAAAAATTAATTTTTATCTATACATTAAACTTACATGAAGCTAATATTTTCATAATTATCTTTTATTAAAAAAACACTTAAAATGGGAATTACCTTAAATCTTTTTTTAAATATGATAACTCAAGTAGAAAAAAATAGAAAAGTTCATTAAAAAAAATTAGAAATCCTAAAATTATAGTTAAGTAAAACTATAATTTTAAAGATGAACTCCACTACAAAAGAGAAGAGTTACATTAAAAAGAAAAACAAGCATGCACTGGAAAACAAAAATGTTCATTTTCAAAAAGGTATTTAAAAAAAATTAAATACTTTCCCTAAAAAAACCCCATGAGAACATAATAGACATGGATTTCAATATTTAAAAGAATTGAAAACAAAGAATACACATAAAATTAAGAAGCATAACATTTTTCTGCTGAATTTCAAATCACACTCTACTTTTTTTTAATGAAGAATCATAAAACAAACTGAAATGTTGTAAAATTATTCTTAATAAAGAAAGACAAAACAAAACACAACAATATCAATTTGGCCTTTAATAGAATAAGCAAAAATACAGAATTTACTGCATAGAATCATTATGGATACAAGTTCTTGGATCATACCACAGTACAAATCTGTGTGTGTGACTTAACAAATAAAGTCAACTATGCAAATTCTCAAAATTCTGGATTACTAATGTATGTTTAGTTGTTTTCATGTAAATGATGCTGATATATTTTCTATTTTTTTCAGTGATATCTAAACAAATTTTCATACATTACAGATCAAAGTTAAGAATGTTTATTTTTTTAAAAAAATCCTCTTTAAATTTTATCTATTATACTTTATAGAATTTTCAAAAGAATCTATGGTGGGTTACTATTATACTAATATTTACTTTGAAAACATTTTAAAACTATAATTAAATATGTATATATAAAACAAATCAATTCTTAAACACCCTTTATCTTATGCAGAATTTACTCAAAAATCTAGAAATTGTGTTTTAATATAAAATACAATTACATAAATAGGATTCTATTATACATTAAAAAAAAGCAATTAAGTAAGGCACAACAGCTCACAAAACTTTCAGACAAATATATTCTTAAGTACAAAACATCATAAATATGTGCTGTGTACATAATATCTAAAAGCATATAATTCACAAATTAATTTTCTTAACTAAATTGTCTAATTATATATCTTACAAATAAATAAATGATTTCGATATCAAAAGAATTTAGACAAAACAATTTCAATTCAGTAAACAGAATTTAATAAACCCATTTCCGATTTAATGATTCTATAAAACTATCAAACCCAATTTGATTTCAAAAAGAAGAAAAAACTGACTGTGTTTTAAATTTTAGTTGATATTTCTAGGAAAAAAAATAATTAATACTAATAGAAGTGAGAAAACTAATAAAAATGTAGATACTCCATGAGTAGATTCAAGATCTCAGAAAACAATCTGAAATAAACATTCTTAATAAAAAAAAGATTTTCACATAATTATTCAAGCATAAAAAACTTACCAAAAATATTTGTATAAAATTGACTAAGAAAATTTTAAATTGGCAAAGAGATGAGCTAAAATTTTCTTATCTCTCATATGTAATTTATAAAATTACATTTTTTAAAAGGAAAAATTTTTTCCCCTTAAAAATATTAATGCTACAAACACTTGCCATTTCACAGAATGCTCTTAAAAATTTCAGTCACAGGTTATATAACATGTTGTATAAAACACAGACGTGCATATCAAATTCATCAACGATGGAAGAAAAAATCATGAAAAATATCTTGACCAAATATATGATATGGCTCGGTACAATGATGCAAACTTCTTCACAATGGATGAAATATAGGATAAACTTTCATAAGTTAAATATTCTATATACTTTCGACAATGTACACGTACACAATGAATTTAAATATCTGCAGACCTCTTGATCATAGTTGCTGTTGGAAGCACCTTTTATCAGCAAGAAATATATATATATATATATAAATTTCAGAATCCTTTTTAAATCTTTTCTCTTTTTAAGGAAGAAAACTCTACATACACTTCACCATAATTAGAAGGCACTGCAAATCTACATTACACATTCTTAGATATACAAGTTCAAACCTGCAAAAAGAAAATTAGAATGAACACATTTTATTTTATATATCTTTTCAAAGAATCAATGAATATAACATCTATTATTAATAATATTTTAATATGCTTTCATCAATTATATTTTTCTTCCTCTACCCTCAAAAGTAATATTTTAATGAGATACGAGAGTTGTATGATTGACTGTATTATAAAAAATTATATACAAACCTTGCATCAGATATCCACCCTCATCGGCGCCAATGCAGTTGCCAGCCAAAGGCTTTTCAACAAAAATTTTAAATATTTCATCCCAGCTCTAAATAGCAACCATACAATAGCATCAATAATAACTAGACTTAGAACAAAGCACGTAAAAGGAATCAAATTCTCAAATGATGGACAAAGAAGTTACACAAATCGTTGCCCTAATGTTCAACTATCTCCACAACATATCCTCAGCTGCCCAGCAATTCAAGTCAGGTTTTTCCAAGATCAGCCCAGAAGACTTGATCTTCTTCGATAAAAATGTTGAGGTTGCCGAAACGAAAACGAAAACTAGATGGTTCGGGTTCCAGCAGTGATGCTTATACCCAGTATCCCTGAAGATAGGGTGAAAAAGAACAACCATTAGACGAGTGACGCCTCCCGGAGGGAGGCAAATTGAGAGAGGTAAAGCCGTCCGAAAAAAAAACCCTTTCGGGTCAATACGTGGAGGGGGAAGGGGTGGAGGAGAAGCATCGATGGGCGAAAAACGCCGAAGTTCCCCTGCAGCTGCAGGGGGGAAATGGTGAATGACGTCAGCAATTTTTCATCTGACCCAGTTTTAAAAGATAGTAGCGGAAGCGTGTGTTGTAGTTCAATGTGTAAATTACGTATTTTTTGTTGAGTTATGGGGGCTTAAGGGGAATTTCCCACTTAGAAGACGTATGCGAAATTAACTTTAGTATGAGGATAAGTGAACAATGTTTGTGCTTTAATTAATGGGTTGTCATGATTTTCAATACTTCTAAAAACATTTCTAGACAGTTTAGTGATGTAGTTATCGATCGGCTCCATATGTAAGTCGTTATGTATGACAGAATTCCTAACGTACCAAGGTGCGTTAGTGATGATTCTCAGTATTTTATTTTGTACAATTTGAATCCGTTTAGTATGGGTCGGTGCCGCCGCGCCCCAGATGGGGCAAGCGTATGTTATCACTGGGCGCAGAATACGCTTGTAAAGGATGACTTTATTTTCTAGGGAGAGTGGTGACCTTCTCCCAATAAGGGAGATGGCCAGAGCAATTCTTCCCCAGAATTTCTCGGATAGATAATCTATGTGTGATTTGTAAGTTAGTCGATTATCTAAGTATTGAGGTTGCCGAAGCTGTCTTTGACAGCTTTGGAGCGATTTAAAGCTTCTTTTTTAGAAATCCTAACAACATCAAATATTTCTAAAATATTTGCTCAACTTTTAAACTTTTTTTTTCTGTTCCAAAAATGGATCCATAACAAAACTATTTACGTATATTTCGTATATTTAACAGCTATGGATAAAACTTAAAAAGATTTTTTAATGTCTTAGTTAAGTTCCATGCAATATCCTTTAATTGCAAGAATAATGTCAAGAACATATTCTAATGCCATCCAACAATATTTCTGCTAGTCAAGATCAACAATTGGATCCTCTGCTACAAGTCCACAGCAATGTGAACTTTTGTTTGATATACATCTTTCATATTTTTAATGTGGCTGCAGATGGGTGTTTTACCATTGCAGACCCAGTACATTCCCTTGGAGCTGGTATCTCTTTAGTGTGGCACCATACAAGCAGATATAAATCGCTACAGGTAATTTCGACGTCCAGCTTCCTCCTCAGAGGGAGGCACCTAAGTTCAGGCAATGCGAAACAGTACTAAGGATTTTAATTTTGCCAAGAGCACCCAAGCCAAAAAGGCATGCAAGGGATCTTTCACACACCGCATAATCATACGATTCTGCAAAGTGAAAAATCCACCCACTTGGGCCGGGGTCGAATCTGCAACCTTAGACTTACAAGGTCAGCGACAAACCAACTATGCCACCCAGCAGGCACATCCTTCATATAACTCCAGAAAAAAAAAATCAGATGGAATAAATACTTGGCACTTGTAATATGGGACCACATTCATGCCTAACAAAATGGAATGATATAATTCAGCGAAATGGGATTACCCAATAGGAAGAACAATTAATTTAAAAACAATGTATTTCATTATTTTCAAAATGCTATGGAAAAATGTGAGCTTTTTTCTAGTGAAGAGAAAGACCACCAGCTTTGATTAACTATTTTATGTTTTGAAACCCTAGCCTGTTTGGTAGTAAGAATATAGTTTATTTATGCTACCACAGAGCACCACTGACAAGTATATTTGCTCCATTCTACTCTTCTATAGTTATGATGTTGTTAGGTTTAATAGATGTTTATTTGCTTGCATTCCTTCAAATGTAAAAAATTTAGACTCAAGTCTTGATTATAAAGTTACTATTTAATATATCACAATTTATCATGCTTAATTCTGAAGTTAATTCTACTGAAATTTAAATTGAAATAATCTAAGAATGAAAATATTGCTTATGCTCCCTCATTCCAGTCAAAAAATTCTTTTGTATTTATATAAAGAAGTTTTTTACTTGATAAAACATATTAAATCCCTGTAGTTGGCTGTTTCATATTGAAAACTCCAAAATGCCTGTTGATATGTTATTTTCTATTGTTGAAATACTAACAGATGACAAATAACACAAATGTCTATTTACCTGTAGTGTCAGTCTGTTATTACTCTCAGATGTTCAAGTCTCTTCAAGATATCAGCAAATGTCGGTCGATTATCCGCTTCGAGATCCCAGGCCTGTTTCATGATATCATATATCTCTGAAGGGCACCCTTCTGGTGCTTCCATTCTGTAACCTTTTTCAACATGTTTCACAACATCAGCTAAAGGCTAAAAAAAATAATAATAATTTGTAGAAATTCATGTGTAAGAAAGAATTGTATAAAGGACTAATTAATAATTACTTCATATAACATGAACAATTTAAATATGAATCTTATACCTTGGAATTAAGTCACAAAAGATAAACAAGGAGTTTATTTTTTTTTAAAAACTGATTTATTGTCACTAAACTCTAATTTTATATTCTGCCTGCAAATTTCTAAATTATAGGCACTCTAAAACTATAATTGAGTACTTCAAACCATGAAAATTTTCAACTCTATACCCTAAGCTTTTAAGATTAATTTATAGATAAAATATTATCTATTTATTTCTGGAGAAGAGGGAAGAGCTGGAAAAGTTAAAAGAACATCATTTTTTTAATTACTGTACACACAAATTAAATGCAGAGTTATACTAAATATTTCATTTCCAATGTTTGTTTTCCCAAGAATCTAGTAATTATGTTGTGTTTACTCCGATACAATATGTGAAGAAACAAAAATTTTATAAGTACAACTTCTTTTCAGAAATGTAACAAACATATATTATTGCAACTGGAATTCAATTTGAATTAGACATTTTTAATAAACTTATCTGACAGATTTAGAGCTAAAAATGTGTACTGACAGTCTTCAAACTGAAAGCTTACTATGAACTAATTCTAAAATATTAATATTTGTTAATGTAAGTAATGTTAAAATAGAGCAGCAATTTTAATTTAGATAATTACACTTCATCCTTAACACAAAAGCATGAGTTCATTTGAGTAAATATATTTCTCCCACTATCATTTGTAAATTCATTAGAGTTGGTAGTCGTATTAAGCCACTTTCTTAAGAAAGGTTCATTAAGAAGTTTTCATAAAGTGAATTAAAACCGAACATTAAAAAAATGCTGCCTTTTTCATACTTACAATTCTCGGATAAGGCACTCTGCCAAATGAATAAATTTCCCACAGCAATATTCCAAAGCTCCACATGTCTGATTTGTTAGAGAATTTCTGAAATTTAAAAAATGAGTAATACGTTAGTTAAAAAGTTCTTTGTAAATTGTAATCAAATATAGTAAAAATTAGTTCACAGGCATTAGTAGGTAAATATATATCATAGATAAGGGCATATTAATAACAACCTTGGCAATTTAAGAATATGATTCACTCATAAGCTGGTATTTTAATTTTATAAATGTTTATAATTTTTATATTTCACAATCAATGATTCTTGGATTAATAATACTATCCCAAAACTAATTTTAAAGAAAGATTAACAAACTTAAAACTGGCAAAGCTTTCTTTCAGATATTTTTTTATTTGGGTTATTCAAGATTTTAATTATCATTAAAATTTGTTCAAATAAAAAGAGAATTACATTTTAAAAATTAATTTTTTAAAAAAAGTATCCACAATTTAGAGCTTATCTATACAAATAAATAAAATTGAAGTGTCTGTTTGTAATTTCAAATTAGCAGCTTTTTACTTAATGCACTAAAAGTATATACGGTACTCATAACAAAAAACCAATTTTTAAAATTTTTGTCTGTCTGTCTGTCTGTCTGTTCCGGCTAATCTCAGAAACGGCTGGTGCGATTTTAAAAATTCTTTCACTAATGGAAAGCTACATTAACGGGGAGTAACATAGGCTATATTTTATTCCCGTATTCTTACGGGAATGGAAATTATACGGGTGAACGTGAAACTGAATGCCAAGCTGAGCTAATGAAGTCGTTGTTTTGGTTACTGGCGACCGATGCTGTTCATGAGACATAATAGTGTTACGCGCACATGATAATACGCTGACACGTGCCATAATTTATTTTTTTTTATGAAAGGAGAATCTCACTGCTCAGTTAAGTAGAGCATCGGCTGTTTCGGATGCACTTTTAAAAATAATAAATCAAGGCTTCATAAGCAAAAGGCAATGCAAGAAACAAAAAATTGATAAGTTTTACGGTTAGTTTTAATCCTTTCTTTTGTTTTATTTACATTTTTAGTCACATTTAAACAATAGTTATTATAATCCCAATCTATATCTATACAAATAAATAAAATTGAAGTGTCTGTTTGTAATTTCAAATTAGCAGCAATTGTTTGTGGGGGCGGGGGTTTAAGGGGCGTTAGAAACTCCGATTTTTAAGTTATTAGACGTACAGTCTTGAAACTTAGTAAGTAGATTCCTCTCATAGGGTAGAGATACGCTACAAAATGGGTTTCGTGAAAATTGCCCTCAAGTGGCATTGCAGGACTTAAGGGGCGTTATAGATAATTATTTCCATTTTTAAACTATTAGACGCACAGTCTTTATATTTGATAAGTAGATTTCTTTTATAGAGCAGAGATCAGCTATAAGAAGGTTTTGTGAAAACAGACCTCTAAATGGCGTTGCGGGGGATTTAGTGGCGTACTAGATAAATATTTTCGTTTTTAAACTACTTCACTTCCCTGCTTGAAAATTGGTAGGAATGTTTCTTTCATGGAGTAAATATCCGCTTCAAAACAGGTTTGGGAAAAATTGACCCTCAAGGGGTGTTAAGGGCAGATATAAATAATTATTTCCATTTTTAAACTATTAGACGCGCAGTTTGAAATTTGGTAAGCAGATTCCTCTCATAGGATAGAGATACACTAAAAAATGTGTTTTGTGAAAATCGACCCCTAGGCCGCGTTGCGGGGGTTCAAGGGGCGTTATTGATTTTTTTTTTTTGCATTTTTAATTTATTGGACGCACAGTCTTCAAATTTTGCTAAGCAGATTTCTTTCATAGTGTGCAATTCCCCTACAAAATTGGTTTTCTGAAAACAGACCCAGAAGTGGCGTTGAGGGGGCTCAAGTGGAGTTATAGATAATTATCCCCATTTTTAAACTATTAGATGTACAGTCTTGAAATTTGATAAGCAGATTCCTTTCGTAAAGTAGAGAACTGCTACAAAATGGGTTTCGCGAATATGAACTACCAAGTTTAATTTCGTGAGATTAAGAGGCGTAATTGATAAATATTTCCATTTTAAACTATTTGATCATCCTGCTTGAAAATTGGTAGGCATGTTCCTTTCATGGAATAGAGTTCCTCTAACAAAGAGTAAACCGAAAATTGACCCCCAAGGAGGGTTGCGAGGGGTCAAGAGGAGTTACAGAAAAAAATTCCTGTTTTTAATTGTTAGACCCATATACTTGAAATTTGTTAAGCATGTTTCTTTTGTTGAATAGGGATCCACTAAGAATGTATTTTAACCAAATCAAGTTCTGGGGGGTGCAGGGGGTTACTGAGACGTATTGACAAAAAAATTACTTTTTTCAAGCTACAAGGACTGTAATAATGAAATTTGGTTTGCATTTTTCTTTTGTTGAGTTGAAATCCGCTAAGAGCGGTTATTTTGGAAAACGGCTCTCAACGGGATTACTGAGATATTGATAGTAAAACTTTTGTTTTTTTTCCTGTTAGATTTAGACTTGAAATTTGGCTTGCATGTTCAATTTACGGAGTAGAGATCCACCGAAAATTGGTTTTGCGGGAATCCACTTGGTTTTTGGGTTACGAAAGAGCAAACATCATTCTATGCTTCTATTTTAGAGATTTTTAGAAAACACAAATTAGATGAGTTCTGCCCCCCTTTTTTTATCAACAGGCGACAGTTACAGGTATAAGTATATTTTTCAATACAATCGAATTCTTAATGCAGGACTTAGATATCAATAATTTATACATATATATATAAGCAGTAAAAATTTATAAAACATCATGAAATTCCCAGCGAAGCGGGCGGGTAACAGCTAGTAAATAATATTAATATATAAATTAAACAAAACAATTAAATGACTTCTCAATTTCAAGCGAGAAAAAAAGAAAATCAATTTAAAATCACATAATAGGCTTGATGGAGTAAACCAACCATGTACTAATAAACAATTCAGGGCATTTCTTAATTTCAATTAAGTTAAGAAAAGATAATAATGCAACAAAACTTCCTACTTTAAAAATTAAATTTATTTATTAAATTTAACAGCTACATTTAATTTAAAAGTTAATTTAATCATACCACTTAAATTTAATTGACAAACTTTTAGCAGTTATATTTTTATTATCAAGAATTAAAACTTAGAATGCCTAAAAATGCCCATATAAAGCAATAAACTCTTGATTTTATTGCTCAACATTAACAAATAATGAACAATATATTTCGACTCTCGATAATTCAAACCTTCGATAATACGAACCTCTCGCTTATTTGAAGTATATGTTCAGTCCCTAAAAAAACTCTTGATATTTCGAACTAAAACAATACGTTTTGGTACTCTCAATATTTTGAAGTAAAATCTGTGGCTGACCAGACTACAAAACGCTATAATTCAAAGTTATCTTGCAAAACTTTTGACAATTTGAACACTCACTATCATGTATAGTCCTGTAGCAAACAGGTTGGAGCTTACAAGTTTTGCGTTGAGTTGTTTCTGCGTGTCTCCCTGTAACATAGCTCCTTCGATGACCATCAGTCTTCTGACCTTTTTAGTATTTTCCCGATTCCTCAGGCGAAAAGACTTTTTATTGTTTTCATTCTTTTTAGTGGACAATAGACAAACCGCACCTGTTGCCATCCATCCATATCTTTCGTTTAACACCTTGTTTTGCTACACGTTTTCAGAAAGGATGGTCTGCTATTGTGAAGATATGCTTACGATTGTGCATGAATGTATTCTTTTAATACAGGACTTTTAACTTCTGCAAAATATTTATACTGTATGATATGTACTTTTTAAAATAATTTTATACATATGTACAATTGTTGTTTTATTACATAGTTTCAAATTTAAATTTGTAAGAAAAAATTTCACTTTGTGTATTTTGAGTTTTCATTGGTCCCTCCAACTTCAAATTATCAAGAGTCGACTGTACATATTACTTTCTAAATTGTAAGGGCTTTCTAATTGTAATAGTTAACTCTTTCACAAACTCAACTGTTATTTTTATTAAATAAGATGAGCCACATTAATATTAATATTTTCAATAAAAATATTACCAACACATCAAGTATATAAAGTTGGTAAAACTTTAAAAATCTCTAATATAGAATAAATTAGGAAAAAATGCAAATGTGTACTATGTGAAAACTTTAATAATTTTATCAGAAAACTAAAGCCAATTTAGAGACACTAATTACAGATGAATGCTTTTATGAAAATTGATTACACTTACACTGTGCCTTAATGCTTCTGGTGCAGTCCATTTAATAGGAAATTTTCCGCCCTCCAAATTAAAAGATTTCTCTCTAGCTAAACCAAAATCACAAACCTAAAAAATAAAGACATTAATTTTTAAACTTAAAATCATTTGGAAAATTCAGATCGAAACGAATAATATTAATATGAATGTACAGTATATATAATAATGAAAATATTATAAACAGGACATAAGAAAATACTTCACCTTTGCTACATTTTCATCTGATATTAAAACATTTCGAGCTGCCAAATCTCTATGAACTACTTGACGTGATTCTAAATACTCCATGCCAGCACAAGTATCTCTAAAAAAATATTTGAAAAAAAAAAATTAATTTTTTTATCCATGATTTATTACTATGAAATGTTACATAAATTAATTTTATTACAACTTACGTAGCAAAATTTATCTGATCTTTCTTTGTCACATGCAATCGTCCTCTGGATCGTAAATAATCTACAAGGGATCCTTTTGACATATATTCAGTTACAATATAAATGGAAGGCCAGTCAAATACCACTCCTAGCAGCTGAACAAGATTTCTGTGGGACAGTGAACTATAAAAGTAAAAAGAACCTCAGTATAATTTATTATAAAATAAATCTATATCATAATCACAAATTTAAGAAAGACCATTAAATTTCTTGTAGAAAAAAATGAAAATAAGGAATAAATTTAAACTGTGCACCGTTACTAAAATTTTAGTATCAATTTGACTTTTAAAAAAATGTACTAAAAATGAATTTTTTGATAAACAAAAAAGATACTAATTGCAAACTCAATCTAAATTCATGAATTCTAAATCTTTTATTAAAAAAGATAATGGCAAATAAATGTAGTATTGCATAATTACACATAATATATTTTAAGATAATAGTGCCATCTTATGATAAATGACAATTTTGAATAAGAATATCTTCATATCTGCTTTTGATACAACAAAATCACAAAATATCAAAACTATATCTCCCACTCACATTTAATGTAAATCCACTTAATGCTAGAATAACTGAATATTCCATTCAAAGTAGATGTTGATATCAGTGTCATTCTGACACAAAAATATCCTGATTTTAACAAAAGTTAACTACCACTTATTTGTCAGTTTTTTTAAAATAAAAATGTAAAATATATCATATACTAAACTTGCATACAGGCTTATTAACTTTATATAACATCTAAAATAATTAAATTATAAATATATGCAAGCACTGTGCTATACTGACAGAACTAGCAGTGAGAAAAAAATTTTAAAGTACTTTTATTTCCCCCATTTGAAAAACTTAAAGTGATAAATATTAAATACAAATTCTAGCATATTTTATATCATTTGTTCACCCTTCAAAAATATCTAAAGTTTCGAATCTTATTCTTCAACATTACACAGTGAGTGAATATTTAACGTTACACTACACATTAGCTACAAGAGGGATTTTAGTGATGGATCGAGAGTATTTATGAACCATGGTCAAGCGGCGAGGACAACACCTGAGCTGGCACCCCTTTCTCTTAACTTCCACACCACACCAATGGGTGAACGTTTGAGCCTCAACATATTTAACATGCATTGGACTTCTCTGTATGGCAGGTATTCAGTGGTACCAGGTTCGAACTCGACACACCAGCCACGAGTCCAATATCTTTACTAGTCTACTGTGGTCAATTAATAAAAATAATCTTGCAGGAAAGGAAAACAAGTCTTTATGTTATATATAAGCATTTATAATTACTATTGTGTGTACATATGATACAAATATATACATACACAAAATTTTACACTTCACGCATCTCAAAAATATTTTTATACGAGACAAACTATAATTTTAAAAAAATCATTCAACTTTTACTGCATACTAAAATTTAAATAAAAACAAATTCCTTAAAAATTTCTAAACTATCTTGATATAACAATGGATTTTGTAGATGCATACTATCATTTTGAACATGAAACATTGAGTATTAAGTGATAAACATTCGTATTAAATGTACAAAAAAGAGAATGAAAAATTTCACACCCAAACATTTTTAAAAAATATGATTAACAAGTACTTTAGATAACCTTAATGTGAAAATATAGTTTGCAATTTCTTTCCAAGAACTATGAAATACAAGAATTAAAAAAATGAGTTACAAATTCAAATAATGAGTAATGTGATGGAATGATGTTATTTTAACACCATTTGATATTTTTAAGAGAATGTATAGTAAAATAAAATCTTAACTATAAATACACTTTTAAAAATCAATAAATCATTTCAATATATTTAAAATATTATATACTTTTCCCATGTGATGTAGAAATACATTTATTGACAAGAAAAAGAGTGAAAATTTGATAATGGGAAAAATACTGCCTGAAAACTAACAAAATAAGTTAATGGGAACTAGATATACTAGATAATATTTATCCATTTCTACACATTACATATAAAATATAAACTTTAATAAAAACTTAACTGTTGAAACTTACGTCATAACTGAGGCTTCAGCTAAAAATGTTTGCGCAGCTTTACTGTTATCTTTAAGGACTTTTACAGCAACTTTCTGACCTCTAAAGCAACCAAGCACAACATCTGGAAAATAATTTAACACATAAATAACATGTAAAATTTTTTTATATGGTTTCCAAGACTATATTAATAATGATTAATAACTTGACAAAAAGAAACCCCAAGAATATCATTAAAAACTATCATAATAAAACTGAAGACAACGAAAAATAGCAATATGTACATTACTTGCTTTAATAAATATTATTCCTTTAATTATATTTAATAAACAGCAACTTTTTTTAAAACTTACAAGATGCTACTAAAACATTATCTTTGGAAAGTACTGAGTCAAAATACACCACTGTGAAACATACATTTTGACAATATTTTTTAAATTAACAAAGTTCTGAGGTTCACAAGAGATCTTCACTAATTTTTAAAATAAAGTAAAAAAAAAAAAAATCTACATAGGATTATCAGATAAGATATCCATACCACCAAATTCTCCTTTTCCTAAGACTTCACCAAGTTTTAAGTCATCTAATTTTATTGTCCAACCAGCTTTTACAAATTCTTGTGAATCTACAGAGAACTCAGGTTCACCCTTCTTAGGAACAGAAAGTTTAAGCCTTGTACAAAGGCCATCAGCATCCTTTTGGTAATGCTAAAAATTAAAATTGTGAATTATTTTCCAAACTTATCTTAAATTTACAACAACTGAACTGAAAATTGGTCATGCTTAAAGTTAAGATAATTTCAATTTGCATTCAAAGTTTAAAAGTTGTAAAAACCAGGATAAAAATTATCAATTGAATAAAAAAAAAATTTTAATTCCATAATGACTAACACTAATCATACTCCTAAATGAAAAGTAAAATAGTACAATTCCAAAAAATCATTTAATACAACTGTAACAAGTTTCTTTTTCTCAAAATACAATGTGATCTCAGTTAATAAAATTGTAATATCAATTTCTACTGAAATTAAAATTAATAAAATGAATGGTAAAATCAACAGTGACTATTTATACAAGGTCCATCTTATAAAGTAACAGAAATGACTTAGTAATTTCATTGAAAAATAATGAAAGTCAATAATTCAGGTATAAAAACCTTATACAAGTTCAAGCTTGTACAGTAAACCTTATTATCAGACCCACATAGTTTAGCCAGTTGCAAGTAAGTATGATTGCATTCTGTCTCACTCAATTAGCATACATTGAGTTCAAAAATTGAACAGTCATGTGAATTTGGAATCTACCCATTTCCCTAATAAATACCAATGTAAGAACTTCGAGCCTCAACTAATTTAATTGTGCTAAGCTCTTTTACATAAGATGACTCTTTTGGAAGAAAAACAAGATCTGAACAAAAGGTCAATGAAAACATCACAGGTCACGAGATTGATAAGAAAACCACTCAACTACCATAAATAGCCAGCCACATTATAAATTTTTTAAATTTTAACAAAGCACATAAAAGTATTAACAAAAACATTTATAAAAATTAATATTTCAATATACATTTTTAAAAGTACTTTTCTAATTCTTAAATATTATGTAAAAGGACAAAACACAAATCATGTTCTCGTCAGATGTATACGAAAGAGTAAGAGAATCTACTTTCATATTACCTCAACTAGTCTGGACAGGTTTTCAAAATATTCTTCTTCATCGATGGTTAATTTATTTTCTTTGTATATAACCCTATAATGTTCAACTTTGTTTTTGTAGCACACACACAGAGTATAGTCACCCGGGAAGTTGGTACTTTCGCGTACTAGGAAAAGACCATCTTCCCTTGGCTGAAGAAGTATTTCAGCTTCATCACGAGTAATTTTGCCATGAAACCAACTAAAAATAAAAAGCACAATTCACAGTAAAAGTCAAGTAATTTCAAGCTCAAAAAGAATGTTTTTTTTTTAAATTTAAATTATAAAGAGAAAAGTCTATAAATAGATCTTAACAATATATTAACATTTTAAAGCTATGAGACGCAAAGTCTTTATATTTGATAAATATATTCCTTTCATAGAGTAGATATCAGCTACAAGATGGGTTTTGGGAAAATAGCCCCCCCAAGTGGCGTTGCGGGGGATTAAGGGACGTGATAGATAAATATTTTCGTTTTTAAACTACTTGACCTACCAGCTTGAAAATTGGTAGGCATGTTTCTTTAATGGAGTAAATATCCGTTACAAAATGGGTTTTGGGAAAATTGACCCCCAAGGGGTGTTGCGGGGGGGGGGGGCTTAAGGGGAGATATAAATTATCTATAGATATAAAGGAGAAAAGCGACTCACTCACTGCTGACTGACTAATCACGATATCTCCGGAACTGTTGCACTTACAGACTTGAAATTTGGTAGACATGTTCCTTTCATGAAGAAGAGATTAGCTAAGAACGGATTTTGCGAAATTCGAAACGTAAGGGGCGTTATAAGTAATTGTTTCCATTTTTAAACTACTCAACGTACAATCTTGAAATTGGGTAAGCAGATTCCTTCATAGAGTAGAGATCCGCTTCAAAATGAGTTTGGTGAAAATAGACCACCAAGTGACATTGCGGGGGCTTAGTGGGAGTTATAGATAATTATTTCCATTTTTAAACTATTAGACGCACAGTCTTTAAATTTGATAAATAGATTCCTTTCATAGAGTAGAGATCAGATACAAGATGGTTTTGGGGAAAGTAACCCCCCAAGTGGCGTTGCGAGTGGAGGGGGGTGTTAAGGGCGTAATAAATAAATATTTTCGTTTTTAAACTACTTGAACAACCTGCTTGAAAATTGGTAGGAATGTTTCTTTCATGGAGTAAATATCCGCTACAAAATGGGTTTTGGGAAAAATGACCCCCCAAGGGGTGTTGCAGGGGGTTAAGGAGAGATATAAATATCTATTCCGATTTTTAAACTATTAGACGCACAGTACTGAAATTTGGTAAGCAGATTCCTCTCATAGAATACAGATACGCCACAAAATGTGTTTCGTGAAAATCGACTCCCAAGTGGCATTGAGGAACGTAAGGGGCGCATATTTTTCAATACAATCGAATTCTTAATGCTAGGACTTAAATATCAAAAATTTTTACATATATATAACCAACAAAAATTTATAAAACATCATGAAATACCCAGCGAAGAGGGTGGGTAACAGCTAGTTTCATTATAGAGATGAATATTTTGATACATATTTAAATTTTAGAGTACATGCTAAACTGCAATATAAATTATACAATTAAGTTTTTTACAAAGAATTATAATTGAAAAAAATGCATTTATTCTAACCCTATATTACTTATCTTTAAGAAATAAGAGCAATATATTTGTTTACATTAAGAATATCACAATCAATTCAAACCATAAGCAATTGTCCAACCAATAAAATTCATGTGGATTATATTAAATAGTTATAAGTATCACTTAATGTACTTAAAATTTCACATTTTTTAAAAATTTACTTAAAGAAATATTAATCCTACAAAATTCTTTTCTTTGCTAACAAACATTCAACAAACTTTCTTTTCTGTGTTAATTCTGCAAGAGATATTCAAAGATAAAATGTATATCGAATATTAACATTAACTTTGGATAGCTAAATACCTGTAAATGATTTGATAATCAAGCATATTTACATCTTCAACAAAATATTGAATTAAACAAAAACAAATCAGACTTTGGTACTAAATATAGGGAAATAAAAGTTCCACAAAAGACCTGTTTTTCAAGTTGCAAATTGAGAAATATTAGGGAGAAAAGAATTCTGCTCCATTTTTGTTAATTATGGACATGGAACTGGATATATATAAAATCTTTATTTCAAAAAGTAGAAAAATCTGTCATTGATGGTTACACAAAAATGTTTGATGAGCAAATATTGATATATCATCTAGCACAGGGGTGAGTAAATAGTGGCTTGCAAAGAGTTTTTTTTAGCATCCACTCAAATAGGCAGAAAAGATGATAGGGTATCTTTGTCCCATTAAACTGATCCCAAAATCAAATGCATGTGCAGCTATAGATGATACAAGTTAATACAAATCAATTGTATGAAACTTCCACTATTTTATCTTAGATTTATTGATTTTTATGGTACAATTTATACCTTTTCTTTAATGTAAATTTAAATAATGAATGCAATCATTTTCAAAGGCTGTGGCCCTCGAGCTAAAACAATTGCCCCCTCCCTAATCTAGCACAATTAAAACTTATCTATATCTTATGTTTTACAGTCATCTTAAAAACACAAAATGACAAAAACAATTAGGGGGACCAACAATTGTACAATGTGCTTTGAATGAATGAAAGAGTTTTTAAGTATAAAATTATACAAAATGCAAATTTTGATTTTTCTAGTTTACATGTAGATCTCCTTTGAAATGTGTCTTCAATACCCCTGTCAATTTAATTACACAGAAAAACGTACTAAATATACTTAAAACTATAAAATATACTGAAAATGTATTTGTATTTTTAATAAACTCTGTCATTACATTTATCTTTATAAATGTAAACTTACGGCATGGCATGTAGTTTAACTTCAGATCGTCTTTGTATGTAGTTTGCAGGAATAAGTCCTTCTCTGCAATCCACATGGCGTGCTTTGTACCAATTTGGATCCTATAAAAGAGAACAAAAATATTTTTAAAGAAACAAATTTTATGTATTTTCACCCCAAGAAAATATATTACTTATGATTAATATGAAAATATCAATAGGAAAAATAAATTTATATAAATACATACAAAATTTCAAAATGTTTAAATATAAATACATAAATTTATATTAATACATAAAAAGTTCAATCAAAAAACAATTCCATATTTTATAGAACAGGTTATTTGACAAATCCTTGATGTAGTACTGCCTCATCTTTGCATTAAAATTTACAATGGAAATTAAAATATATCCTAAAATTATCTTTAACCAGAATCCAAAGTTAAATTTTAAAATTAATCTTTACAACCAATTAAGTGCAATAAAATTGTAATTAACAAGACATAAAAAACTCCTGTATAACTCAAATTTATTTGATTCTTAATAATATATAATAAATTATTACAATACATTGTTTATAGATGAAATTTAGTTTGGCAAAAGTTAAAAATTTAAAATAGATTCTGAAAAAAAAGTTTGCAATTTACAAGATTTTTCAATTTTGATTTGTCTATTTGGGTAGTGTAGTTGGCTTGTCGCTGGTCTTTTTCATCCAAGATTGTGGGTTTGACCTTAGCACAAGTCTGTAGATTTTCATGATGCAGAAAATTGAAAGCATTCATATCAAATGATTAGGTTGCATGTAAAAGATCCTTCAAGTGCCTGTTTTACAATGGAGTTTTTGGCAAAATTAAATCCTAGTACAATTCCGAATAGTCAGAGCTAAAGTACCTCCCTCTGGGGAGGAAACTGGGCAGCAAAATTACATTGCTGCAATTGGTATTTCACCTACTTGATGCCCCACTAAAAAGTGATACCAGCTCCAGGGGAATGTACTAGGTCTTTAAAGGTAAATAACAAACTGCAGCCCCATTGGGGGAAAAAAAGTATTTTATAAGGAATTTATAAAAAAAGGCATATAATCATGAATAAATACAATGAATTGCCTTTACTTTGACATGCAATGTAAATTAAAAATAAACATCAAAACAAAACCATTGTAATTAACAGGAATTTTAAAAGAAATTTGTTTTAAAGTTTAAAAATACTTATCAAAATATTTAAAATAGTTTTCACCTTTGTAGGAGTAACTATTGTCATAATGTCTCCTTTCTGGAAAACTAAATCTTCTTCAGAACTGCCTTTGAAGCTGTATCGGGCAACAACTTCAGTGCCTGGTTGCCACACCTGATGATAAAGACTCAATATATAATTGTTTAAAAAAATCTGTACATAAAATTTGCAAGTTTTATATATGTACACAGAATTCTCACAACAGAGAAATGTCTTTATTTTATCACTCACAAAAATACAAAAAACATTGTGGATCAATTTCATAATGTTACAATCCTTTTATTAATGATTGAACTGGGCAGACAAAGAGTCCAAATATTTCCTCGAACACCTTAGCAAAAAGGATTCAAATTCATTGCTACCAGCCTGAAAGGTACCAATTATATTTTTTCCACTTAGCTTTTGAACTTATTCTGTCATGGATACTAGTGCAAAACAAAAGCTTTATAACGATACAGTTAAAATATGTAAAGATTTATGCCACACAATGAGCTGAAGGCTTGTAATCACATAAAATATTAATTTGTGACCACATAAAATATGAATATTAATTAATATGTTCCAAAAATCACAATAGGGATATTCATGGCACTCTTGTAGCTTTCTAAATAAAAAATCGACATAAAACATGAGTATGAAAGCAAAATCCAAATTTATGCTTTCATTCATGACAACTGCACCAATAGTTTGGGCTATAAAAGTACCCAGACAGGACTAAGAATAGTAGTATTCTCAATCAATGTTGTCTTGCTTTACCAGAACATACATTATTGATAAAGATGTATTATTTTAATCTACAACTCTTCACAAGCTTAGAGCCTGACAGAAGCTACATAAGGGACTTCCTTGCTTGACTCTTGGAAAGGAATGATCAAGAAGTTTGAAGAAAAAGTCACTGACAATTCACCTAGGTTGAGAATACAAACTTGTTTCAGAAGAGATAAATGTTAGAACTGCAATTGTCCATGGATCACAGAGAACCATTTTTGGTACATATATCACAGATAGTCTGGAATATTCCTAGTGGCATGTTAAACATGGTCATAGGAAATGTTATGCAGAGAATGCTCGATGCAATTTCCAAAAATGGCAGTGGTATTCAATGTGGTTGAATTCCTCTAGGAGTAAGTGAGTATAGAGAGTAAAACTCTAGATTTAACTTATTTTGAATGTGTGTGTGTGTGTTTTTTGTACCCCCGTTACATTGTATAGTGCCATAAATACACCTATCAGAGATTTTTAAAACTAAATTTCTTTCCCCTTTGGAGTCCCACTTCTTCATACCAAGTTTGATGTTGTGTATTCTGTAAAATAGAGCAGTAGGTGAATCTGAATAGTGTCAAATTTTTAAAACAATCTTGATGTACTACATCAAATTAATGCAAAACATAAAATGCTTCAAAATATTTAATCTTACCCTTTGAGACATCCTCTCCTGGTTCATGTTATAATCATCTACACAAGAAGCATGCCTAAAAGAATTTTAAAACTTATTAGTTCTCAAACTGCAGAATGTGTAACCTTAAAGGGTATATAAATGGCTTAAACAGTATCAAACAATTCAGAAAAAGAGCTAGAAATCCTTTTGGGAGAACAGCAGTATTAAAAGGAGACCAACTAATTCAACAGATTTACAAAAAAAGATATCAACTTTGAAAGACATTAACCATACATATTCAATACTAGAAAAGAAATTGTATGTTTCTATGGTACTTAAAAGATTAAAGGGATCATAAGTTGGTGTCTATTTTTTCGAGTTGTCATCAAAACAAACATTTGTGATTAATCTACAGCTAAAGGTTAAAATCCATCTATCATTAACACTACAACATAGATAAAATCATTGACCCCACAATATACAGGATAAATCAAAATGAATTAGTGATTACAAACAGCTACAACTATTTAAGTGAAAAAGAATTAACTGATAAGATTTACACAGAATGCAGACAAAACTTCAAAATTTCGTATACATACGTCATAGATGTTCTATGCGACTTCCCTTGGTCACACGGACATCTAGGCGATACTCCATTTCATGGCATACATTCTGAAGCATTTGTGCAGTCACAGACGCAAGCACATTACAAATGGATACTTTTAGTTCAATTGTTTAGGACATGCGAAGCACATACACCCACCCTGTTTTTCACATAGCCCCATGAAAAAAAAACATTGTGTCAAGTTCAGCGACTTTGGTGACCAAGAACAGAAGACATCATCGGCATCTCACTTCGATCAATCCAACGCTTTGGAAGATTTTGGTTTGAAAATGTGCAAACCTCCGTACCCCATCCATCTTGCTGAAAGATGTAATCTGTGAAATCAGTCTGGCTGTGGCATTAACCATAGCTGAAGCAAGTCAAGGTAAAAATTTGATGCAACATTCACAGAAGAAAAAAAAAGACCACACAATTTACATTTCCCTTGTCCGTGTGACCAAGGGAAGTCTCACAGAACATCTATGATGTATGCATGCAAAATTTTAAAGTTCCGTCTACATTCTGTGTAAATTTTATTGATAGATTCTTTTCTATTAAATAGTTATAGACGTTTGTAATCACTGTATTCATTTTGACTTGCCCTGTTTAATTTGCAAGACTTGTGTGAACAGAGAATCTAGATCCCGAAAACCAATTCATCACACACAGATCAACATTATGTCAATCTCTAATGACATTACACTTTCAGAAAAACTACTTCAAACACTATTTTTGTCAACAAAAAAAGAACTGTCCTAATAAAATTTCCTTCTATTGAAAAAAGTTTGTAGTGTCTTGTCCATTCAAAAAATTTATTAAAAGGTTTCTCTCAGGAATCCATTACATACAACTGCCAAATACACATTAATTTTTTTTAAATGTTTGCTTAGATTTTGTCCACTACAATGCAAGGTATTATTTGAAGATTTTATCTTTCAAACTATTGAAATTTATAAACTCAAGAATTACAGTCAATTTCATACATTTCAAGGAAGTGCCTGTGTGTGTATGGATCAAGACAAAAAATTAATGCTCATAAATAATATAAAACAAGGTACAAAAAAAGGTGAAATTGTCGAATCTGCCACTGGTCCGCCAAATTTTGAAAAATCGCTAATTTGGCGCGTTTTTGCGTGTTGTGTTTTGGAGAAGCAACCCTACCACACCACGATCCGACTTATCCCTCATTGATACAAAAATAAAAAGGGTTACCAGATTTGGCGCACTTATCGATTTGGTGAAAAAAACCTTGGCGAGATAAGTGGCCGATTCGACAATTCAACCAAAAAAAAATAGCTTTTAATTCCTTTAAAAGTTCATGAGTGATTTAACATTAAAAATATCACACATAAAAGAAATAGTAAAGTAATTACTTTTAAGATAGAAAATTATATATTTGATAAAAATATATTTACTTTCATAGTGAAATTAAAATATGTCACTGCTTCAAGGTTTACATCACATAAATATTCTTTTAGACAAAAAAAAATATATCATGAGAGATTTGGAATTCAGTTAAAGATCAATAAAATATAACAGTAAATTTTTAAATTCCCCTTACATTTTTCTATATTAGTAATTAGTTTCATATCACTAAGATTAACAAAAAGAAAGCTACACAGAAAACATAGTCCAAGAACTGAAATTTTAACACATTTAATGTGAAACTTAAATATTTAGAATTAAACTACAAAAATTTTATGAAATATACTTAATAACTTTGTTTCTGGACATATTCATTATAAAGGAAAATAAAAAGTTGAAAGTTTCTGAACAACAATTTACGATCATTCTTTGCATTGTTAAGCAAGGTATAATCTAAATTACATTCTGATAAGTACTTAATTTAAAACAATTATGAACAAAATGATCATGATTACAAGTATTATAAATGCTTATATGTTAATTATTTAAAACTATTTTATAAAATTTATTAGAACTCATTAACTGTCAAAGAATTTTGAACTTTTTCTTCATACAATATAAATTTGAAATATCCATCAGAATTTAGGATAAGGATTTCTAGCTTTTGTCATATTTATTACTATTACTTAAGAATATTTTTTCATTAGAATGAACAGATAATATTCGTGAACAAGAAAAATTTATTCTGGAATATCTACATATTGATTTACCTACATAACTGATTAGGAATTTATATAAATATTTCTTCCTTTACTTAAATTATACTGAAGGATGTCAGAGTTTTTGTTAAAACAACCATTTCTCGAAAAAAAATTCAAAATTCACATCAGTATTAGAAAATTTTACTACATTTTCTAAAACTCAAAATTGCCTAAAACATTGTTTCATATCACTAAATTCATTTTATTGATATGTTACAAAATAGAACTTATTTTGTAAGAAACATAAGTAAATGAATATTTCACGAACCTCGTCTATTTCCGAATTACAAACATAAAATTA
Source organism: Trichonephila clavata (assembly GCA_019973975.1). Lineage (NCBI taxonomy): Eukaryota > Metazoa > Arthropoda > Arachnida > Araneae > Nephilidae > Trichonephila > Trichonephila clavata. The sequence goes on from BMAO01029237.1 coordinate 123,373, forward strand.
AACTGCCATATCAATAAAGTCAACATATATTTAGGCTTTAACTTGAATACAAACTTATGCCCTTAATTGTTATCATTTGTCGAAACTTAAAATGTTTCCATGCACCGTTAGGTAAAATTATTTACGTTCTCATAGAAGTATTAGCATTATAAACAAACGCTGATACTCTTTTAATAAAAAGCTTTGGATATAACTTACATTCCTTATTCCCAGTTTAATTCTTCCTCAGCAATTCAGAAATATTTGCAAATAGGAAAAAACATAATCAGGGTAAAATCCAAATATTTGGAAAACACAGCAAAAAAAAAACTATAATTTGTAAAGTATGTTTTAAAAGAAATGAATCAATTCCGAAATTTCAATTTTGTACACATTGCAAGAATTTCAAAAATTGCGTCTCTACACCGCGTAACGCATAATTTGTATGCATCACAATGATGACCTATGCCAATTTCCGCTTTTCTTATATCGCTGTTAAGTGCTTAAGATTTCATTAGAGAGTTGAAGGGAAGAATTACGAATCACAATGTAGACACACGTGAAACATATTTATAAAGTATACACTAAATCGTAGCCATTAAACTAATTGTAAGTTTTAAGTTCGTATTATTATGGGTGGCAATACGAACGTGCCGCCACCTAGTGATCAATCGTAAAAAAATTTTTGTGAAAAAGTATATTAAAGGATATGAATAATATACGATATAATGGCAATTCTGAGGTACAGGCTAAAGAGAAGAAATGGCGTGTGCTTGTAATATTAATTCACAGCGGAATGTTGAATTTCCTAAAAATGTCAAGTCGAAGTCGTGACATATTGTAATACAGTAATATCCCGAGCTTACACGATAAACGGGACTGAGTGATAACCACCTAAGTTGAATTCACGTAAGTCAGGATATGATTTCGCATATAAATGCATATAAATTATTTTTATTTGTGACCAGAGACGAAAGAAATAACAATTTAGGGGGAAAAAATGTTTGATAAATCTTGAAAAAACACAATTATATAAAATTGCAAGTCGAAGTTATTTTGATGTAGAAGATTTCTTAAAATTTAACAAAAGCAATCTGCTACCTCAGAGATTTTTTTCTTCCGCAAAATTTCTCCGTAGCATGTTAATAATTTTATTCCTTGTTTTGTTGAGAAAATACGCTCCCCATTGGTGTTTATATTTTCTAAAATTTGTAATCCTTTTTTTCCATTAAACTGAGGCGCATTCTGTCATATTCACAACCATTGTTCAATCTTCTGATTGAACTGGGTCTAAAGCAAGGGTGGCCAACCCGCGGCACGCGTGCCAAATTGTGGCACGCGGGAGTCGTAGCTGTGGCACGCGAAGACTTATTGAAAAATTATAAAAATGTTATGAAAACATTAATTGAATTTATTGAATTAGAATGGAAAATTATCACGAAGAAAATATGTAAGAAACTGAAATTGTCAGGGTGATATTTTAAGGGCGCTAAGTAAGAATTTTTTTTCTTTTCTACAGAATATAGCGCCAAGAATGAGATCATGCTAAAGAACTTATTACTCCACAGCATTGTAACGTTCCGAGAAAAATGTTGAGTTACGTGAGTTTAAAAAAAATAAGTTCTCTCTCTCGTATGGTCGAATCTGCCGAAAAAGTCACCCTCTCTTGGAGGCGGTCGCTTGTTAGCATCTCGGATTTCCACTCGAATTTCAGCTTCCCCTTGCAGTGCTGAAGTTTGTGTTTATAGCTATTGGCTGTCATCGTGATGTCAGATAAAAAGGTTTTTCCGAAGTTGTTCGCTATTTACGATTTCTGTAATGTCAAGAAGTAATTATGCAATATGTTAGGAACGCAGTTGGTGATACGGTAGAAGTAATTCTATCTGCACAAAATAGCCACTTTATAAAGGAGAGGGAGTGAGAATTTGCATCTGTGACTATTTAGAACGCTGGATTCGGAGCCTCTAAAAATTGTAGCGTAACATCAGCATATTGTCTCTAGCTGTGAGACTCAGTTGATTTTAAATTTGGTTTAGCAAGACGTTAAGCTTTTTTTCCTTTTCTAAAATTGTTTTTAGATTTTAGCGTTAGCGTAGTTGTTTGAAATTTTTTTATTTTCAATATGTTTATGAGTAAACCTTCGACATCGAAAAGAAATTATGAAGATAATATTGCAGCACGTGATTTTAAAATTGTCTGGGAAGAACTATACTTGTTTACACACCAAAATGCATCCAAGCCTGTTTGTTTGATAAATGGAATTTGTATAGAAGTTCCAAAAGAATTTAACTTGGACAATAATTTCAAACAACTTCATAATCCAACAACTTGTTGGATCAAATTTGAGAACGTAATTTATCAATAAAAAAAAAGAAATCTTTAGCCGGCCAACAATCTTTGTTCCACAAGAAAAATGACGAAATGGAAACCATGATGAAGCCTTCTTATGAACTTTCTTTGTTGTTAGCCCGCAAGAAAAAACCATATTCTGACGGAGAGGAGATAATAAAATGTAGCCTTTTAATTTTCGCTCAAAATGTCGGTGATCCAAATGTGAAAAATATGGTTGATAAAATAGCTTTGTGTGTGTCCAGAAATACCGTCATGCATCATATAGCTGACATGGGCCAGGATGTTGAAACACAAATTGTCGCTGGACTTCAGAATTGCAAATACTTTTCATTGACTTTGAATGAAAGCTGTGATATCACAGACAATGCACAGTTAAGCATTTTTGTGAGTTACACGGACAATAATTTTGATACTGTGGAAGAACTTCTTGATTTACGCCAACTAGTTTCAATGACAGGTGAAGACAGTTTTAAGGAACTTAAAAATGTAATTTAAGTTAAAAAAGTAGAATGGACAAACTAGACAGTGTTTGCACAGATAGAGCACTTTGCATGGTTGGCAGAATAAAAGGTTTTGTTGCATTGCTTGAAAATTATTTGATAAGGGATCTTTGATTTGGGAAGAAAAGTTTTCAAGTATCATTGTATAATATTCGTCCAGAAGCTCTTTGTCCCAAGGACTTAAACTTGTCTTTCGTTGTTGCCCGTGGTGCGCTGTTTCAACAAAATGCGAGCTCGTCTGAATCGACGAAGATTTCGTACGCTTTTCCCCGAAGAAATGGAGATGGCGAGTTACTCCTTCATTGTAGTGTGCGCTGGCTTTCCAAAGGAAGTTAGTTCACTTGCGAGATTTTAGAGTTAGAGGGAATGTGTTTTAGAGTATCTGGAAGAAAACGATTAACTGTCCAGTGAATGCTCGTTCCTCTGGAGTGAAAATTGGCTGTGGAATTTAGCTTTTCTTACCGATGTAATGGAACGTTTAAACAATTTAAATTAAAGATTACAGAGAAACAAGATATCAATCATTGGCATGGCCAAGTAATTTTAGCTCGTTTTTCACATGTTGTATTTTACAATAATGCAACTAATGAACTTTTTCAGGAAAATTCGGGAAAACTATCGGAAAATTTAAATATAATTCGGCTCATTTAGGGCACAAATGCGACCAAATGCCGAAAACCCGAGGTCAATTGGTTGCTTATTGGCTGAGAAAAAGGTACGACAAAATATGGAACGAAGACGAAATTTGCGTCCTATAATAGCGCTTTTGTTCCAATACGTGAAAAACGTGCTAAAAATTGTATTTTCTCTACCCTATTTTGTCATATATCTCTTCTTTTGTGAACAAACTTTTGCTTTTTTTTTTGTCTGGATTTTGGAGAGAAAAAATTAACTCATTTCCCATTCATGCAGAAATTATCTCACAAAGTTAGTAATGTTCCAAACTATGATAGATTAAAAACTTAATATATCCATTTTGCAGGATTCTTTCAGTGCCAGGTTTGAGAATTTCAAAGATGATAAAAAAAATACTGAACTTTACACAAATCCTTTTCCGATTTCTGTTCAAGACACTAATTGTTACCCACCTCAGGTACAAATTGAAATTATTGACCTACAGCACCATATTACTCTAAAAAGCAGATATAAGGAAATTATTTTAACCGCAAATTATCCGAATTACATCGAATTTTGGAAATTTGCCCCACTAAGCAATTTTCCAAATTTACGTGATTTGGCGGTCAGATATTGTTGTAGGTTTGGATCAACACATGTTTGTGAAGAAATGTTTTCTGTTATAAACGTAATTAAATCAAAATATCGCTCAAAATTAACATATACACCTAAAACACCTAATTTTGTTAGCATCTTCACGAACTAATCCAAATATGGATGATTTAGTAAAAAAAAACTATAGATTCAAAAGCCACATTATATAAGAAAGTTCTGAATGTGCTTTAATAATAATTTAAAATTAAATGTTTCAAGTTGCTTATTTTTATTTTGTACCTAAGCTAACTGATTGATCATATAAAAATTTATCAGCAATAAAATATAAGTTTGAACTTTTGTTTTATTTGTTATACCATTTTTTTCACATTTTCACTTTATAGATCTTGCATTTAAAAATATGTTTTTGGTGTAAATAACCCATAATAAGCCTATAAGTAACATATTTTCACTTTTGTATATTTTTTAGTTTGATAGAAAAGTTGGAAGTGGCACGCGTAATTTTTTTTTATCAGATTGTGGCACGCTTCCCAAAAAGGTTGGCCACCCCTGGTCTAAAGACTCAAATTTTTCAATGACTTCCTCATGCTTTTTCTGAGAGTTCATGATTTGTCAGCTTCTGATAGTGGGAATCGAGCAGTGCTAGAACGTCATCACTATTTACTTTTAAATGTATTTGGAAGAGTGACAACTTCTGCAATCACAGTACCAATTTCCCAATTTTACCATTTTTTTTTTCACAAAAAAAAAAGAAAGAAAAAAGACGAATCTACAAGATTTGAAAATCGTGTAAGTCCAGGTTCGCATAACTTGGGGTAGCGTAAGTCGAACAAGGCCGGATCTATGTATGGGCTAAATGGGCTGCAGCCCAGGGCCCCCGGGTTCTAGGGGGCCCCCGTTCCCCGTTGAAGATAACAAACAGAAAAGGTGCTTACAATGAAAGTAGTAATACAATAATAAACCAGTAAAAAAAATACACACAAATCAAAAATAAAATTCCATATCAAATTTATTTTAGAGAGCATTTTACTTTTGTTCTTCCGCCCTACCACCGAATACGCTGAAATTAATAATTATTAATTTCGAAAATCGTCTATATATTTTTTGTAAATACCTTAATAAAAACAAATTAATATAGTATGCTGGGGATTTCCTTTTAGAAGCTACACCATAATTGGGTGTAAGATATTTAAACCTCAAAGGAATTTCTTGTTTTTCTCATGATCAGAGATAGCCTGTGTGGTCTAGAAACAATAGTTTTAATCTAATTGCTAGTGGCCAAGGAACCGGACTCATGGCAGGCATGTAATTAGTTCGAGACTAGTGCCACTGAAGACCTTCCGTGTAGGGGAGCGATGCATGTTAAATCTGTCGAGAGCTCAAACTTTCTCCTGTATGTGTGGTTTGATAGTTAGGAGAGGGGGTGCCAGCTCTGGTATCGTCCTCGTCACTTGACCTTGATTCAAAATTACGAGGTCCATCGCCAAAATTTCTCGTGCAGCTGAACAGTGTGACGTTAATATTCACTCACTATTCATCTAATTGCTGATAAATTAATTTGCCTAATCAAGAACCAATATTTACATAGATTTAACTGGATAAAAAACACTGTTGCCAAGTCGCCCAGGCTAAATTGGTTGAGAGAATTCCTTTTCAAATAAGGTTTTAGCAAAAATATCGATTTTACAAAAAATCCTGATGTGATATGAAAAAATGTAGGTCATTTTCGAAATCAGCACACTAAATAGTATAAAAACCACTGAAAGCCTCTTTCGTACTTCTCCAAAACTTTAACTTTGTAGCTCTGTGTAATTAATAGAGTGCCTATTAAGTACACTCTATTATTAATACAGTCTATTAATTACACTCTTTTGTACACGGCACCGCTCTGTGATAGAGACTCTATCATAGAGCGGCGCCGATGAGCATAGAAAGATCATTGTCACAAACTCCCATCTTCTTAAAGCGACAGCAGCGCCACCTTTGTAAATGGAACAAATTGATTCAGAATTAAGATGGACGCGTAGAACAAACATACTGAAACTACGCGGTAAAAACTAAAGTTGATAAAGATGTTTATAAATGTTATTTGTTTAGTCTAATTAGTGTCGTGTAATGTTCCGAGTATTTTTGTTATGTGTGCTGTAAAAATTAAAAACATATAAAATTCACAAAAGGACTTTTTATTCATGGACTTTGATTTGCATCACTGTGTGGCAGCCCTCCATTGACAAGGTAAGCCATTTTACCTTGATTGTTTTCTTCATTTTAAATAACAAAAAATGAAATCTGGCGCCCGAACAGGGACTGCCACTTAAAAAAGTACTTTGTGAACATTTTATTTATATGTGCAAAAGAATAACTTTTATATGATATTTTGCATGCTTGAAAACAAAAGACTCTCGCACATAATAATCTTTTGAGAAATTGATATATTTGATATCTATACAATTATTGATATAAATTTCACGATTTAAAATAACTTTGTATAGACTGAAGTGAACAAAAATGGCATTACAATCTCCAAGTCAAACTGATTCAGATGAACTAAATAAATTGAAACGTAAGCGCGGTTGTTTACGAGGAGCAGTAACGAAACAAATAACAAAAATCGAAAGTGACATCTTAAAGCCAGACATAACAGTCGAGGATTTAGAAGAATCTATCGAACTTTTAACTGAAAGGGGCGAAGAATTAAAATTAATTGACTCCCAAATTGAAAGTCTGATTCAAGTTGATCAAATAGAAGTTGAATTTGAAAGTATAGAAGAATATAAAGAAAAAATAACCAGAACGCGATTCAAAACACGAAAATTAATTCAAAAAATTAGTAAAGGATCCAACGCTAATAATTCTTGGCAAGATAGCAATATATCTCTAAACAGCTCGAGCCAAAACGAAACACAAACAAAGGAAAAGGAACGCATCAAATTACCAAAATTAACTATCCCTAAATTCTATGGCGAAATTAGTGAATGGTTAAATTTTTGGAATGCATTTAAATCTGCCATTCACGAGAATGATAATGTGTGCAAAATTGATAAATTTAATTATTTAAGATCATTTTTGGGAGGTTCTGCATTTAGCTTAATCGACGGATTAGAATTAACAGCCGAACATTATGATCACTCAATTGATATTTTGAAAGAAAGATTCGGTAATAAAAAAGTTTTAATTAATGTACACATCGATAAACTACTCCAAACCAGCCCATTAAAAAACTCAAATGATGTCAAAAGTTTTCGTAACCTCTTTAATCATATACAAAAAAATATCAGAAGTTTAGAAAGTTTATCTGTAAAAAAAGATAGCTATTCCAGTATTTTGGTTCCCATTTTAACAAAATTATTGCCACTTGACCTTCTTTTGGAATATAATAAATTGCCGAGTAATACTTCTGATTGCGAAATCGATATATTAACAGATTTTTTGTCTTCACAACTCACTGCAAGAGAACGAACCTTTTTAAATATAAATAATTCTATTCCGGAAATGAAACCTCGAACGAAAATGAATCATACTGAATATCGGCGCCAACCTACGGCATCAATGTTAATTAATGAGTCTGTTCCGTCTAGGAAAATTGAAAACGATCAAATTTGTTTATTTTGTAAATCCAATAGACATGCTGCAGTCTCTTGTATAAATAATCATTTAAGTTTGGAAGAGAAGGTAGAAATTTGTAAGCGAGCTGGTTCTTGTTTTAGGTGCTTGAATCATAAAAATAAAAAACGCCATCTTTCTTCGTCTTGTAGGGCAAATGTTAAGTGCGATTTATGTTCTGGGAGACACGTGACTATAATGTGCATGGGAAAAGGAAAAGCGCGGGAGGATTTTTCAAAAACAGAAAATAATGACAGCGCGTTGAGTAATGCTTCTATTAGAAAGCGAGTGATGTTACAAACGATTATTGTTAAGATCTCAGGAGCTAAACAAAAACATATGATTAGATTAATTATAGATTCTGGCTCATCAGGTAGTTACATTTCAGAATTCGCGGCGCGTAAATTACAATTAAAGGATATAGGACATGAAACTGTTGTGCATGGGTTGTTTGGGGGATTGCAGAAAAAAGAGAAACATAAAAAATATGTTATTAATCTGAGTAATGTAGATAATAGTTTCGATTGCGCGCTTAATGTAATGGAACAAAAAACTATTTGCGCACCGATTCCAAAACTAGAAAATATGAAACTTATAGAAGAAATTAAAAATTATGGAATCGACCTTAGTGATTTAACGGTAAATGAAAACTTCTGTTTATATGAAAGTAACGTTAATGAAATCCACGGATTGATAGGTGCGGACTATGCAGGGAAACTGTTTACAGGGGAAATTAAGAATCTGCCAAGTGGACTCGTTGCGATGAATACTTATTTCGGATGGACTATAATGGGGAGAACGGGGGAAGGTTGCAGCGCTAGTGAAGTTCTTTTATCGCTTCATGTTAGTGATTTGAGAATTTGTGACCTATGGTCACTTGATTCGCTGGGAATTAAAGAACCGAGTATTTCCCAGTCGAAATCGGAAATTGAGGAAGCGGCGAAGGATCATTTTGTGCGTTCATTAAGAAGAGATGACGAGGGTAGATATCAGGTGTCACTCCCATGGTTAGAGGTTCATCCTGAATTATCGGATAATAGAAACATTGCCGAAAGACGATTAAAGTCTTGCGTAAGGTCTTTACAAAAAAGAAATTGTTTACAGGAGTATGAAAATATATTTAAGGAATGGGTCTCTGAGAAAATTATAGAATCTGTTGAACCAGAGGAACTTGCTAGGGAAAAGGGCCATTTCTTACCACATCGACCCGTCTTTAAAGAAAATTCCACCACTAGAATTCGCCCAGTATTTGATGCGTCAGCCAAAGAAAGAAATTCAGGGTCGCTGAACGATTGTATTGAAAAGGGGCCTAATTATTTGGAATTGATCCCTAAGCTTCTTAACAGATTTCGGCAGGGAAAATATGGAGTGATTTCGGATATACGACGAGCATTTCTCCAAATAAAAGTTGCTCCCTCTGATAAAAAATTTCTCCGGTTCCTATGGTGGGAGGAGGGTGATCCAAGAAAACTTATTGTTTATTCACATTGTCGTGTTGTTTTCGGAGTGAACGCGAGCCCTTTTTTACTTGCTGCCACAATCAGTTACCATTTAGGAAATGCGGACGAATCCCAAAGGGGAATAGCTGCTAAGTTAAGGGAATCTATGTATGTAGATAACTGCGTTGCGAGTGTAAATACTATCGGCGAGTTAAACTCCTTCATTACGGTATCTAAAGAATTAATGGCTTCTGCTCAGTTTGACCTAAGGGGATGGAAACATAATCGACCAGGTAGTAATGAGGAAAATTCAATATTGAACCTGTCTGATGATGAATTTAAGGATATTGTCTCAGTCTTGGGACTTAAATGGAATTTATATAGTGATACCCTATCTTGTGAGATAAAAGAGCAAAACCAATACGTGCTTAGCAAACGAAACGTATTGTCTATGTTGAGTCAAATTTTTGACCCCATTGGGTTCACTTGTCCCATTACCCTTGTTCCTAAGTTAATCTTGCAGGATTGTTGGAGGGAGAAAATTAATTGGGACACAGAGCTTCCAGATATTTTAGGGAAAAAATTTCTAAAGTGGGCTAATGAGCTAAGTTACCTAAAAGATATAGAAATCCCGAGAAAACTACCTGAACTAAATGAGAGTGCTACTCTACATGTCTTCGTAGATGCTAGCAAGTCTGCTTATGCAGCTTCAATTTTTATAAGAAATAGTCATGAGGGTATCGTTAACTGTCAATTACTGCAGGCTAGGTCAAAGGTAGCGCCCATAAAATCGATTACAATTCCCAGATTAGAAATCCTTGCGTGTACCATAGGAGCCAGACTCGCTTACAATGTAAAAGAAGATCTTAACTTAAAAAACGTGACAACTTTCTTCTATACAGACTCAATGAATGCGTTATTCTGGATAAAGAAACAAGACAATTGGGCTACGTTTATAGCTAACAGAGTCAATGAAATACGGAAATTGACGGATCCAGAAGCTTGGCGACATATTCAAGGGAAATTTAATCCAGCAGATTTGCCCTCAAGGGGGTGCAATCCTAAGGACTTATTGAAATCCCATTGGTGGGAGGGACCCGACTGGTTAAAACTACCCCATGAAGAATGGCCACCTAGTGAAATAAAGCCCGATATGGAAATAGTCATTTCCGAAAGAAGAAGAACTGTACTCACAACTACTACTTTAGACCTTTGTAGATTTACATTTTTTCAGAAAATATCTTCTTTTAACAAAATCGTAAGAATAATGGCATATGTCATCCGATTTTGTAAGAATGTGAAAAGAAACCCTATTGACAGGAAAAAGGGAAAATTGGAAACAGACGAAATTAAAGCATCGGAAAAAGTAATTTTGAAGGAAATACAGAGAGAAGATTTTTCAGGAGGAGAGAAGTTGAACTTGCGAATTGTGAAAGACAATGATGATCTCCTACGAGTTGAAACTAGAATTGCATCGAGGAAAGATTTACAGACTTTTAGATTTCCAGTACTGTTGCCCCACAAGCATCAAATGGTCGAAAAATTGATAATGAGTAAACACATAGAGTTAGAACATGCAGGTACTCAGACACTGATGTCATGCCTCAGAGAATCCTTTTGGATAATTAAGAGCAGAAATACAGTGCGAGGCGTGATTAGAAAATGCGCCAAGTGTAAAAGATTTTCTGCCCGTCCATTGGAAGCCGTGAGCATTCCTCTTCCAGAAGACAGAGTCAGGGATTCTGCTGTCTTTGAAGTTACTGGGATTGACCTATGTGGACCTTTGTTCCTAAAAACTGACAAAAAGTGCTGGATAGTGCTTGCCACCTGTGCTGTTTACCGAACTGTGCATTTAGAGCTGGTGTCATCTTTGTCCACCGAATGCTTTATACTGGCTCTTCGGCGGTTCATAGCTAGAAGAGGACGTCCTTCCACTGTTTATTCTGACAATGGAAAGAATCTTGTGGGCACAGCCAATTTTTTAAAGAATATTGATTGGGAAAAAATCGAAAATTTTGCATCAGAAAAAAGAATTTCCTGGAAATTTAGTCCTCCTGCTGCACCCTGGTGGGGTGGCTTCTGGGAGAGGCTGATAGGATTATTGAAGAGTATTTTGAGAAAAGTTCTGGGGAGAGCTTGTTTGAACGAAGAAGAATTGGTCACTGTGTTATGCGACGCAGATAGTTTAATTAATTCTCGCCCCTTAACAAACCTCTCAGAGGATCCTGATGAACTATCAGCACTTACACCCCATCTATGTTTCTCCAGGAAATTAGAGAGGTTGGTGTTCCAGATCTGGACATGATAGATTCAAAAAGATTGAACAAGAGGTGTGCTTATAGACTGAAATTGCGTCAAGATCTGCGAAACCGCTTCAGAAATGAGTATCTAGGGATATTGAAAGATTATTCAAAAGTTAAAAGAGAGTCGTTCATTAAAGAAGGTGATCTCGTTCTAATTGGTGATACCAACAACAAAAGAATCAACTGGCCTCTAGGTAAAGTCACAAGGTTGTATAAAGGAAAAGACGGAAGAGTGCGTGTAGTGGAAGTGAAAACACAATTTGGAAGTGTTATGAGACCAATTCAGAAACTCTATCCGCTAGAAGTGACTACAGCTGACTCTTTGTCATCAACAGAAAGAGATGTAGAGAATGGTTCTTGCCTCGATCAAGATCAAATTCCTGAGGTGCAAGGAGTGCTCCGTTCTCGTTATGGAAGACTTTTGACACAAACCAAGAGACTTGATAATCCATAAACTATCATGAACACATGATTTTTATCATGCTAATTTTGGACTCATATTTGAACTTTTATGGACTTTAATTTTATTTCTTATAGTTATTTTAATCTGTTTTTTAGTCTTTTTCAGGACATTTATTCTTACTCTTGTGACTGCTGTTTTGGATTCTTCTACATCTTCGAATCCAAAGGTGGGAGAGTGTCACAAACTCCCATCTTCTTAAAGCGACAGCAGCGCCACCTTTGTAAATGGAACAAATTGATTCAGAATTAAGATGGACGCGTAGAACAAACATACTGAAATTACGCGGTAAAAACTAAAGTTGATAAAGATGTTTATAAATGTTATTTGTTTAGTCTAATTAGTGTCGTGTAATGTCCCAAGTATTTTTGTTATGTGTGCTGTAAAAATTAAAAACATATAAAATTCACAAAAGGACTTTTTATTCATAGACTTTGATTTGCATCACTGTGTGGCAGCCCTCCATTGACAAGGTAAGCCATTTTACCTTGATTGTTTTCTTCATTTTAAATAACAAAAAATGAAAATCATTTATACAAACGTAGTGGCACTATTTCTGTAGCCATTTATTTTTGTGTAATAATAATTCTAAGTTACAATATTATACTGATTTGGTGCTGTGTCCTATGCATAATTACCTGGAATTAAAAGATACTTGGGTACCTGTTTATTAGTTTCAAGTAAAAAGTAAGTTCAAATGCACATTTCTTAATTATTTAAGTATGAAGACACGGAGATGGAAGATTAGGATTATTCATGAAGGTTCGTGGCCTAAATCGCTAAGTAATAATTTTATTGATTATATCCCTTCACATGACATGCGTTACTTTCAAAATAAAGATCCAAACACAGTATATATTCTGTTTCACTAAGAGAATACAAAGAACAAAAGAGACCATTTTCTAATAATCACTTCACTAAAAAACTTAAAAATGGCCAAGTGCTGGAATGTGATCTTGGCTTTGTTATTCAATTAATATTGGGAGTGTCTTTCGTTTGACTTGCAAACTTTTTTCTGAAACAAATTCTTAAGGGGGTCCGGCACTTTCTATAGGAGCCTATGTTAAAATTGCGTAAGTTTATGTACCCTTTTCACAGAAACTACTTGCTCCTCACAGATGAAATTTTTACAGTAGGCTATATGTACTATCAATAAAACTTTAGTGGGGGTTTTATCTTTTTACTAAAAATTGATATAATTATGAATTTTTTACAAAATGTCCTATTCCCCCCCCCTTAAAATTTAGTTTAAAAAAGCGTTATCTAAAAAGGTTTGATAGGTATTTCTTATCCCCTCTATGTAAATGTGTAAACATGTTGAAAATATACTTACTGAAAATTTGAGGACCCTACATTAATTAGTTTCTGAGAAAAAGGTACAAAAAAGGAAAAATATTGCATTTTGAGAAAACAAGCTTTAAAGTAGAAATTTAATTTTTGACGATTTACCTTTTTTAATACTTTCCAGAAAAATATGAAACATTTTCTTTACCCACTGCTTCTACAAAAGACTCTTCTAATTTTCTTTTTTTCATTATTTTTAGCAATCTAGCCTTTTTTTTTTTTTTTTTTGTATCTCAAGATGTTTTCGTTGGGCTACACGAATCCTACGTGCATCTAATTTTTTAAAGCATTACACCCAATTAAAACCTGATTCAATTGCGCAATATTTTAAAATGATTAATTTGAATATATGGCCCATATTGAATTGTGCAATTGCCATATTTACCCCTAATTTTAGAGTTTTTAACTTCACAAACTTAGATTTTGGAATGACTGACCATATGGTATTATTAACTAACTCATTCGGGTTTTGATTTTTTCCATGTAGACATTTTTTTTAATAACCTAGGGTCAGCTAAATCTCTAAAAATTGGCTTAATTTCATTCATGAGGGAAGATGGCACATGGGTATGTTTTTATGGTCATAATGCTTTTCGTTAAATTCAGCTTTTGCTTTCTGAAACTTGCACCATGAATTTGTACCCGAGGGACACAATGCTTGTTGAGGGCTCTCATTTGTAGACAAAAGATGGAAATAAACAGCCCATGTAAATGCCCATAAACAGCCGTTTTCATGTTGTGAAAATCATTGATATTATTTCTAATGGTCATACCATAATACCCCTGAATTTTGGAAATTAAATGTCGTCCACTTAGGCTTCTTCCATCACTTAATTTTTTTCCTCTGTTTTTTCTTTTGAGATTCAAAAGAATATTGTCATAAGGATTCAGGGCAAGTATTGATGAAAAACCTCTTGAATCTCCATCGCCCATATATTTTGTGTAACGAATGCCATAATGAGCTTCAGATCTTTCAAATATCGCCGTTACGCCTTTCACTTCCATGTCTCCACTTGTTCCACTATAGTTGGCAATACATGATGGTTCATGAACAGAATTAAATGCAGTTTTGCACCGACAATATTTCGAAAACACTTCAAAGTCAATAACTTTTCCAGTATCAACACTCGTAGCTGTAACAATACCATTGAGGAACTGGTATCCTCTTTTCTGCCATGAACCATCTAAGGCAACAGCAATGTCTCGTCTACCTTCTATTCGTGTTGCCTCCTCAACAGAATTTCTCATTGATTTTTCACAGGTAAATTTAGAAGAGTCGAACAACAATTCTGCATGAGTACGGAATTTTTCAGGTGGAGATGGCAAGTTCATAAGTCCACAGAATGTTTCTGCAGTTGAACGACCTCTTCCAATAGATCTGAAAGCAAATACCAATCTGATATTTGAGTGGAAAAGTTTATTTTTATTTTTCAATTTAGTTGACGTATGGAAACTATGTTTTTTTGTGCAAAAACTACAACAAAGTTCCATATAATACAAAATTACACAATTCCAACTCTTTTAGAAGCCTTCAATGAGGTGGAATGGCCACAGTTTTTATAAACAGCAAAGTTCAATAAAGCTTTATTCAATAAATTTAATTCTATTAAAATATTTTTTTCATTACTTCCTTCCATATCTTCATGTAAACTGTTGTTTGAAATAAGTTTTCGTGTTGAAGCACTTTGAATAACAGTTTCTGTGCTGATGAGATAGCTGGAACATTTTGAGCAATCGTTTTTTAAACACCCACATTTTTGAGTTTTTTAAATATTTCTTTAGATCTCCCCATAATTTTGTCGTTAATAAAATATTGATAAATAATTAAATGTAAAACGTGGATTAAACAGAAAAAAATCTGGATAAATAAATTAGAATTCACAATTAGCAAGTTCAAGCAAAAATAATCCCATTTTACAACAAACCAAACGAAAAAAAATAACTGTGCTGAGTTGTCTTTTCCTTTCTTCAAAGAAAAATCGTTTTATTTATGTGTAAAAAAAAATGTTATACTAATTGTGGACAAAACAAATAGCTCTTTTATCGAAAAATTAAGCATGATGAAAAACAGGTGCTCCTCGAGGTGCACCTGTCACGCGTCAAAGAAAGAGACTTTCTGTTAAAAAATAAATAAAAATATTTTTAATTATTGTATTTCCATATATCATATATCATTTTAAGCAGAAATGTTTGATCTTTTTAAAAATATAAAAAAGTCCAAATCGATCATTTTTCAAAAATTCATGTGCCGGACTGCCTTAATACACAACCGACTTTTCTGACTGGAAAAACGTAACGAGTGGTTTAGAAAATCATGAAAATTCTATTGAACATATAAATTCAATGTTAGTTTGGTTGACACGAAAAGAAAATAAGTCTTTTTTAGAAAACAATAACACAGGAGCAACTAAGATAAGATATAGATTACCACAATGTCCTCAAACGTGTTATTGCGGTAGTAAAGTATTTGGCTACAATATATTTAGCATATAGAACAGGGGTACTCAACCTTTCTTTACGCCGGGCCACATACACCTGACATGTATTTTACACCGGCTGCAACATGAGGATTAATAGAAAAGGGGAAGCTATAAGATCAAGGACATTTAAAATGTGAAAAATTGGTCAAAATATAAAATTTCATAAGTTGGGATCTTATTTTAAAACTATATACCAAACTCTATCAAACAAAACTCACAAAATATAGGTTTCATTCACTTTTTACCCAGTTACGGGGGAATTTTTCAATTTCCGTTAATCTATGATCCCAAGCCCCTTGTCTTCATTCTACTGTCATAAAAACAAAGTTTCCAAATACTTGGATAATTTGATTTTTTTTCTTTTGGCAAAGCCTTGCATATTTTTATTTCAGATATTAATTTATCAAACGCAGGATGGTAGCACCGAGTTTTTATTGAACTACAGACTGAAATCAGTATTATCTGTATAAACTATCTATTCTTATTGCGCATTTTTTTCCAAATTTATTCAAATATTTTTTGATTTTATAAAAAAAATATCTGAACAAATAACTGAATTCATCAAAGAGTACATCGGAAGCATTTAAGAAGCACTCTAACAATTTCTGTAATAATCCTTAAGTTTATCATTAACAATTTCATATGTTTGTCAATATATATAATGTATTAAATTTTATGGGATGCTTTTGTTACTTTTGCGTTTTTGTGACATTACCACCTGCAAAATATTTATTGCCGTTTCAAAGTTTTTTTTTTAAGAAAACCAATTTATCTCGTCTCTTTAAACGGATCTTTAAGAATAAGAGTCATTGAAAGATTTGTGTTTAGTAGTACAGTGACGCGAGCAAAAAAAATTATATATATATATATATATATATATATAACATTTGCACGACAAATCAAGCAAGTTGTTGATCCATGTTTTTTTCCCCCTACGAAATAGTCAAGATCCCAATCGTCTTGAAACAGCAAATATTTTTTAGACATGAGGGTTAGTTAAAAATTAGTTACACCTATAAAATGCTCACTACGGCATTGCTATTTGTTATCAATTACAAAAAGAAAAAAAAATTATTTCAAATTTGTAACAGCACGACATCGATAGCAAAATTGATAAATTTGATTGCTAGAATTTCTCACTAAATTTTTAATACATTATTCCTACATAATTGAATTTGTTATTTCAACAGATCTAGACTGGGCCACTTAGAATGATCCGGTAGGCTACATGTGGCCCATGGGCCACAGGTCAAGTATCACTGATTTAGAGGTATCAAGGAAGTTTTTGGTTCTCCTCATAACGGTAATTTTATGGGTACCCTGAAACTGCTAGCAGAGTACGACTCATTCATTCGTGAATATATTGAACTGCGAGAATACTGCGAATCGTACTTATCCAAAGTAATATATGAGCAAATAATTGAGATCATGGGCAAGCAAATCATTAAACAATTATATGTTGTTGTTGTTGTAGTATCCTTCCCGAAATGAAGGAATGAAAGTTGCCAGAGCCTGTGAGACAGGTTGGACTTCTTAACGATAGTGGCGACACCACCTATCTCCACCTCCACAATTTAGGCATGAAACTGGAGGGAAATATTCTCCAGCCCCCTGCACTCGTGGTTTCTACTGCGACCTCCCACAAGACTTTCGGACCCACTGATTTAACGAGCACGTACTCTATGTGTACTCTGTGGTATTTTGTGGCATCGGGCATCGAACCCATGCCCTCCGGTCTGGAGTCCGATGCTCCAACCACTAGGCCAACCCACGGAACAATTATATAACTCAAATAAATAACAATGACTCAAAGTACTATACAATAGTGATGGATTCAACAGCAGATTTGTCCCACAACGACTAACTTACTTTTATAATACGATAATGTTTTCGGGGAAAAGTGTATGAAAGATGTGTCTCATTAATTAAGATTACAAGTCACACAGGTTTATATTTAATTATCTATAAGAATTTTTAGAAACAAATGGACTGCTATTGGATAATTGTATGGGACAGTCATATGACAACGCTGCCAATATGTCCGGTCCATATAACGGTGTGCAAGCTCTTCTAAAAGAAAAAAATTAAATAAATTTGCTAAATATCGGCCATTTGCTGCACATTCTCTTAATCTAGTTGTGCAGAATCAGTTAAGATTGTCACTGAAATCGTGAACTTCTTTGGTTTAGTGCAACAAATATATGTTTGCGTTTCTACTTCGACCTATAGGTAGAAACTTCTAAATCGTGTACTTAAACTGAAATTTACCCCCTTAAAAAGATTAAGTCGGACCAGATGGTCTTGCCACTACGATCCTTTTGAAGTTTCAAGAGAAAAATATTGTAATATCATGAATATTCTTAAGACATTTAGTGACAATGAGAATGAGAAAATTGATTTTCAAAAAGAGGCAACAAATTTATTTAATAAATTAACAAAACTCGAAACTGCCATTTTAATTATATTTTGGGAAGAAATTTTAGAAAGATTTAATCCCGTTAACAAAAAATAACAGATTCTTGGGGTTTGGATATCTGTGAAGGGAATAAGTTCATTATGTCATTAAAAACGTTTATAAGCAATGTACGACGTGTGAATCAGATCAAAAATCAAAAAAGTATCAAGACGCAACCAAAAAATTAAGTCCTAATTTAGAAACAGAATATAGCGATGTAAACTACAGACGGGTTATTTTAAAATTTGCAGGTAAATTCACAGAAAAAGCTGTGTATGGGACAGAAAAAATTTAAAAGAGACACGATTATTGTAGCGTTAGATAAGATAATCCTTGATTTAAATAGAAGAAGTAAAGTATATATATATATGCAGAATATAGTAAGAAATTAAAATTTTTGATGGATTTGCAAGATCAAGGTAAGGAGAACGTCAACCTAGAGAGTGTACGCGCTATTACTGATTGCTATTCAGATGATATATTGTAGACCAATTTAGTAAAAATGAATGTGTTCAATTAAAAACTTATCTAAAACTGAGCTAGAGTCCTAAACTTGTAGTGATATATTCAATTAAATTTTTGAAAAGAAACTAGTTCAGGTTTTTCCAAACTTGTATACCATTTTAAAGATTTTTCTAACGATCCGTATTACTAGCTGTGAAGCGGAGCTCGCATTCTCTAAAATGCCTTACATAAAAAATATATATAGGACAACAATGACAAATAATAGGCTTAATTATTAATCACTTCTTTCTATTAATATTGATCTCACCAAAAACCTAAAATTTGATGAGCAAACAAAATATTTAGCATAAAAGTGTAGAAAAGTTTTTTTTTTTTTGTAAATTATGTTATTGCTTATAACTTATTTAAATTGTTTGGGGGGGGGGACTTTAAGTTTCGTATATTTTAAATTTTTCCTCGCAATAATTTTTTAGGAAAAAGGCAAAATTTTTAATTATTATCGTTATTACCCCAGATATCGTTAGCCCAGGGCCCCCAAAGGTCACGGTCCGGCCCTGAAGTCGAAGTATTACTGTATTTATCAGAAGCAAGGAATTCGCAGAAAATTAGAATCTCGGTTGATTTGAAAAATAAAAAAAATAAACATTGAGCTTTAAATGCATTATCAAATAGAAAAAGCAGAGTATAATATTTTTAAAAAATTAATGCAGTTTTGACAGTTTTATCCAAAGTGAACTTTTATTAGTATAAATTCCTACTAAATTTTTAAATTTAAATAGAATACTTGGCTTTTTAAAAAGTATTTGAATTAAGAAGGATTGTATTTCCTGTAATATTAAACAGAGACAACTTTTTCTAAAGGGCTGCATTTTGGCACACAAACCTTTGCAAACACGGCAAGTCCTCCAAGTGTGAGAGCCATTTCAGTGGTGATACCATTTAGTGCAAGCTCTAGCAACCAAATTTTGACGCTTGAAGTAATTTTAACTCAACCTCTTGTCGGATGCTAAATATTGACGTTATTCGAAAGCAAAGTCGAACTAGATTCTAGAAATTCAATTGCCGGGTGCATCTACCAGATGCTGAGTAACTTTGGTCAAAATAAGACTAGACGTCTTTCAAGAAAGTTATTCATTTATTCTACTGAGGACGGCACATTATGATACATAAAAATCTAACGTTCGGCTTCCGCCGAGAGCACAACCAGTTCTGAATATATTAGTCAGCTCTCAGACTGACGTCACAAACAACGCCGCCTAGCGGCCCTTCTATTTCGCTTCAGTTTACAACATCCTCCCCCTCCCCTTGAGACTCGGAAAGAGTCTCAAGCACATAACAAATTCTATTAAATAAATCCAAAGCACAGTATACAATTCAACATAATTTAACACTGATCTACCCAAAATACGCTTTAACAATTCTTTTACAGTGTGGACCAGCCTTTCAAACCAACCTCCCCAACAAGCCGCAGTAGGTGGGATAAATTTCCATAATATTTTTGGAGTTCTAGTTTCTTCCACTATTTTGCTCCAATCCAATTTTGATAGATCATTAAAAGCACCTCGAAAGTTAGTTCCGTTATCGCAATAGATTGTTCGTGGCCGACCACGCCCTAGCAATAAAGCATCTAAGGGCCAAAAGAAAAGCATCAAAAGTTAGGGAATTAACAAGTTCAAGATGAATAGCACGGATACCGCGCAAATAAACAAAGTTATCCACACTTTGTTTCCATCTTTCAAAAATAAAGGCCCCCGCCAAATATATTCCTACAATTTCAAAAGACACACAGTCTGTTACTCGGTCTGGTGGTAGAGGCGTTGGTTCACTTGACATGGATTTAACTTTAAAGCGTTTACAGATTATACAATTATACAGAACATTTTTTAGCTTTCCTTAGCTCTAATTATCCAATATCTTTCTTTTAACAAGCATTGCATCATTTGAATTCCCGCGTGACAATTTTTCTTATGTACATCTCTAATTAATAGCTTAGTAAACTCACATTTTTCTGGTAACAATATTGGGTACAAAAATGATCTTTCATCATCTCGATTAAGTATTTTAGTTTTCACACGTAAAATACCTTCATCATCTATGTAAGTCTCAATATAATTTGAAGATTTAGCATCAGGAAGGTAATAGCTCTGAACTAAACGAATTAATTTCTTTTCAGAATTTTCAATTTCTGATTGTGAAAGTTCAGAATCCTTACATTTTTCATTCAACAAAGTACAATTATTCACAAACCTTAAAATCCATGAAAAAACTCTAATCATTTTACTATAATCAGTTATAGCATACAAATGCCAAGGAGGAGGTCTCTTTGAAAGATCAATATTTACCACTTTTAATTTTTTCCTTTCCAATTCTACTTCCTCCGATTGGCAATGAGTTTCTCCAAGAGGCCAATATTCAGGGCTTTTTCGCAACCACAAAGGTCCTTCCCACCACCTAGAGAGAAGCATTTGCCGAGGAGAACAACCACGCGATAATAAGTCTGCAATGTTAAGATTTCCGGGTACATGCTTCCGTAAATGACCTCGAGTTAGTTGACGAATTTCTCTAACCCTATTTTCTACAAAAACGGACCAACTCCCTTTTTCCTTTATCCACCAAAGGGCTGTAGTAGAATCGGACCAAAATGTAATTCTTAAGTTTGGTAAATTAAGCGCATTGACAATAGAATTCGCAAGTCTAGAACCTATGCAACAAGCCATCAGCTCCAAACGATGTATACTCAAAGGCTTTAGAGGGGCTACTCTGGCCTTGGCTTGAACGAGAATTACTTTTACATCTGATTTAAACATTGATCTCACAAAGACGCACGCTGCATACGCCTCCTTGGAAGCGTCAACAAAAACATGTAATTCAGAAGTGGAATTAATTATCATACATCTTGACAAAGTAACGTCTTTCAATGTATATAAATCTCTAAATCATTTTAAAAATACATTTTTTTACATCATTAGGAGACAATTCACTGTCCCAAGCGATTTTCATTTTCCACAAATGTTGTATTAATAGTTTCGGAAGCAATGTAGCTGGAGTTAATAAGCCAATAGGATCAAAAATTTTCTGCACAATTGCCAAAATTAATCTTTTTGTGATTTTTGTTTCACAGGTCAGTATCCATATCTGTGCAGCACTTCAAGGTATCAGTTTCTAAATTCCAAATTACTCCCAAAATGGAAGTATCGCCTGAGCTTCTATCAACATTTTTGCCAGTTACATTGCTTTCAAAACCACACAGGTTGAAACATCTATTCAACATGATTAATTTTGCATGTTCAATGAATCGTTCCTGTTCGTCAGTAATAAACACACCATATACACAATTGTCCACATAGAATGAACATTTCAGTTTCTGAGCAACCTCTTTATGTTGAGGTTGACAATTTTCTAAAAGATGCATAATAGATGCATTCAGCAGAAAAGGACTAGAAGAAACCCCAAACACAACTCTGCAGTGTCTATACACGATCCGCCCTTTACTACATGGGGGGAAAAATCAAAGAAAATCTCTGTTTTTCGGGGCTACAGACAGCATTAAGAAAGCCTTCTCTATATCCGCACTAATACCGATTGGATACATTCTAAATCTATCGAGAATATCAGGTATTAGCTCTATCAAATTACTACCCTTTAATAAACATTCATTTAAAGAAGGTTTCCCTTAGCTTTTTTTTTCATTTTCTTTTTTTTTTTTTTTTTTTTTTTTTTTTTTTTTTTTTTTTTTTTTTTTTTTTTTTTTTTTTTTTTTTTTTTTTTTTTTTTTTCTGTTTTTTCAATTTCAGTAGGACTGGATATTCCTAAAACCTCAAGTTCCCAAAGTTTATTAACTGGTATGTTCATAGAATGCATCGATAATGTTGTTAAAATATTATCCTTTACACTTGAACCCTTTCCAAATACTGTCCAACCCAGTTTGGTTTTTACGGCAGTTAAGCCGAATTCTAATTCTACAGAATTCCCTGTTAATAATTTTCCTAAGACATCTGCACCGATTAAAAGAGTGATTTCCATTTCCCCTTGAAAAGAATCAGTAAAATTTATTTTCTTTCTTTTTAATTCATTCAAGACCTGTTTATCTTCAATCTTCGGAATAAATCCGCAAATCATTTTTTCCGAAAGAGCTTCAAAACTACAAGTATACGTCTTATTTAAATTACTAACCTCTACCGGAAATATATCATGTTTTTTTGGTTTTGTTTCATTCCCCCCAAAGAGTACATGAATCACTGTTTCGCTTCTAAGCGGAAGTGCTTTTAGATGAGTTATTACATTTTCGCTAACGTAAGTACTTTGAGATCCACTATCAATTATAGCACGGATTAATTTTTTCTGACCTTGACACCAAATAATAACGCAAAGCGTTTGCAAAAATACAGTTTTGCTTTTGCTCGAGTTAGAGAGAGAACTTTCCGATTTCGGAATCAATTTCATTTTCATTTCTTTTTCAGAACACATTATTTCAAAGTGATGGTTATTACAATGAGAACAATTTAATTGATTTTTAATGTTGCAGAATTTACTTAAATGACCAGTTTTGAGACAAGAAAAGCATGCTCCCTTTTTTAACAATAAATTTTGCTTAACAGCTATTGTCATTTTCTTTGCTGAATAACAATTTTCACTTGGATGCGACTTATAAAAAATACAGTTACCTAGGTTGTCCATATTTACTAAAGCTGCCCCTGTCGACATTTCTACCTTATGTGTTGCATGATAGTCCTTTTTTCGTGGATTCTGGTGGGGGGGGGGTGAAGCCGGTCCGTACCAAAAGAACCATCTCCTCTCCTTTCACCTCTTGCCGAAGAAAGTTCATCAACTGTTCTAAAGAACGGGATCCCTCGGATTCTGTTTGATGATTTCTGTTTCTTTCCCAGGCAACCAACACTTCTTCAGGCAGGCAGCTCTCCACTAAAGGGCGTCAAAAAATCTCCGTATTTATCTTGAGTTTTCCCCAAGCTCTCCAAGGATCTCAATTTACTTTCAAGTTCATCATAAAGCGAGGGTAAATCTGTCTTCGCTCTTCCGGTAGCAGCATTTTTCATAACCAAATTTAACAGATCTCTAACGTAAATTTGTACTAATAAGTCTTCTCGTCTAAATCTTTCTTTCAGTTGATCTATCGCCTTTGGGTAATTTGCAGCAGTAGCAGGAAAGCTTAGTATTAATCTCTCTGCTTTGGACCCTGGCTCCATCGATTGTAACAAATACTGCATTTTATCCTCTGCAGCAATTGCTCTATCTTCGTGTATCTTTTGGAATTGGCTCCAAAAGGTCAAATACTCTTTCGCCTCTCCATTGAACTTTTTAGTACGATTTTTGGGAGTTTAAATTTCCTTGATTCTTTATCGCTCGGAACGGTACACTCTTGCAACTTCAGCTCTATTTTGGTAGTAAGTTCCAAGAACTTTTCTCCATAGATTTCAGCATCTTCCAAATCTTCAGCGAATAAACGCTCACCATCCTCAGACAGCAAAAATGTTTTCTAAATTCGCGTTCTGGCAAGAGTCCGTTCTCGCAAATTTATCGTTGAATTGAATTTTCAAAACCGAAAGTGTCCTGTGATAATTCCGATTCGATTTTCTTCAAACAATTAGAAAAAGCCGTCATCAGTCCTTTTCGTTGTGCTTTTAAAGAATTTAAATTCATTTTCGATATCAAAAATTCAGAGTTCAAATAAAATATTAAATCCAAAGTACCCACTATCTTCGAAAGCAAAGTCGAACTAGATTCTAGAAATTCAATTGCCGGGTGCATCTACCAGATGCTGAATAACTTTGGTCAAAATAAGACTAGACGTCTTTCAAGAAATTATTCATTTATTCTACTGAGGACGGCACATTATGATACATAAAAATCTAACGTTCGGCTTCCGCCGAGAGCACAACCAGTTCTGAATATATTCGTCAGCTCGCAGACTGACGTCACGAACAACGCCGCCTAGTGGCACTTTTATTTCGCTTCAGTTTACAACAGATGTGATTTAATTTTTCCCAGAGTATCAGAACCAAATCGATACTCAGTGTTTTTTTACATGCCACTTAATCATATAATAAATGCATGCCTACAATTTTCATCTTTTTAAAACATTATTTCTTAATTATATAAAACAAGGTTATTTATAATAGATTAGCAAGACAAAAACTAAATTCTTTTTTATAATATGTAGAGGAAAATTTCTTGATAAACATATTCGTGTTAAAATCAAAAGTAAACATGGTAAAAACAAATTCACAGGGAAAGGTATTGAGCAAGAATAAATGTCAACTTACAAAAGGGAAAATTTTCTTCAATTATTGCATCAAAAATGAAGAGTTTGAAAAGAAATCAGAAATTATAATTCTTTTTTTTTGTGTTACAGCCTTTCTCTCTACAATTACATTGTAAATTTATCTGATATTGAATATATTTTTTTATTCGTCCACAATATATTGTTAGATAGATCGGGGCTTGAGGATTTTGTGCAATCTGTCTCAAAAAGCAAGACAGTTCTTCAGGAGCGATGGAAATTTATTGTCAAAAAAACAAAACTTGAAATACAGGATACAAATTCACAGAATAAATCTCAGAAGGCCTTTACACCTTCTACGACGTTCAAACACAACTATTAGTATCTAAAATACAAGTATGTTAAAGATTATTCACAAGCACTTGTTCTCCTATTCAACAGCCGAAGTAGTAACTAATCAATGGTCGATTCTTCAATGGTCAAAGCAATACTGACTCTTCTACGGTCAAGACAGTACAAACTAGTTTCAGCGAGGGACTCCCTAATTATAGTCTGCATGGATTTTCTCAAAAATTCCACTCACGTCACAGATCATGATATTAGTAGATTTCTCCAGTAATTTCCAGTAGTAACCATATGGTCACCAAATCGACAAAAGTGATTCACCAATATGGTCCCCAATAATTATGCCGACTTATCACCAAGTTTCCATCGAATCTCCATTATAATGTAAGGAACAGCGTTGCTTGCGAATATTAAAATTTTAACATAAAATAAATACAACAGAAAAAAAGATTTACGTATAAATTGTTGACATTATTTTAAGCATTCATTACTAAAAAATTTGTTACAATATTTTTCTTAGTTTATTTTTACTCAAACTGAAATTAATTTAAAAGTTTTAACTAATTTTTTTTTGACACTGGTTGAATATATTTCTCCGGAGCTTAAGAGTATAGTTTCTGCTTACCGTAAGGTCGGTTGTGAACTTAAACAAAAATTAACTAAATATTTAAAGAAATTACTAATCTTTTTTCTTATTTCAGGTAACTCAACTTTTTAAAGAATGATAAGAAAATTTAGAAACAAATTAATTACCCTTAATTTTATGATTCTTGTTTTTATTAATATGTGCAAAGAAAGAAATGAAAAAATATTTTTATTTCTTTCTCTTTTTGTGTGTGTGTTCCGTTTAAATTTAGTTGAAAATAAGAAGTTAGTTTATCACTGACCTGAATATAAAGATTTAACCTGAGTGGTTTATCTGAAAAAAATTTCGGATTATACCTCATAAGGTTTCTTCTGAAATTGTCCTCCATTGTCAGGCTGTATCCGCAATGTTCTGAATAATTATGTGCTTCTTTCATTGTATTTCAAAGGTGGTTTAGGCGAAGAGGTCTGACAACTTACTGACTATAGAAAAGTTCAGTGATCATGCAAACATTTCACAGCAAAGCGTGTTGCGTACCGTTGGTCCTTATTTTTCTGAAAAGTAAGTCCTGAGAACAAAATGAACAGTAATATATTTTTCCACATTCTAACCAAAGATATTTGAAATAAATCTCTAATAATTATAGAATTGCAATAATTACTATTTCCATGTATATACCATGTCATCTATTTTTGATACAAATGGACATCTAAAAAAGGTATATTTGTTTTATCTCTTACAGTACCACTCCCGCATTAGCCTAGTGGTTATGGTCCTGAGCTCGTGACCAGCGTGTCATGAGTTCGTGGCCCTAGTGCCTTTGAAAACCATCCATGTAGAGGGGTTGATGCAGGTTAAATTTGTATTGGTGCCACCTCAGGTTTCAACCACATCCCTTGACTGAGGCTCAAAATTTCGGGATATGCTGTCCCAGGCATTTGCGTGGCTTAAAGCTGTGACATTAATTAACATTCATTCCTTCTTATACCGCCTATAATTTAGTTATAAAGTGTTAGAAGGACCAGAAAATTGAAGGAAGATCCTCAAAAAGAATTAAAGATGACGAGTTTTGATCTTTTGATGGAGAATATATTGCCCAGGGTATTTTAGAGTTTTTCATTTCTATCGGGCTAGTAATTTTCGAAAGATAAATTGTTCCATCGAGTCATTTCCTCATAGTTGACCTCCCAGGGAAATAGCCTTTTCTACACCATATTTACCTGGTCTAGAATTTGTAAATAATTAGAAAAGTTTTTCTTGTAATGTACTGCTTATTTTCGTGTAATATAAAAATAGAGATAGTCTTATTTTTTTAAATATTTATTGGTTTGTATGCTATTGAATTGTTAAATATAATTAACTTGAAAGTAAAAAAGCTTTTTTAAAACAAGCTTTTATTTAAACGCGCTAAAAAGAATAAAATAAATTTTTCTTTAAAATTTTTTTACTATCAACTTATAACGTCATTACACAATTTATATGATATAAAAGCTTGTCGCGAGATTTACCTCTGCAGATAAAACAAGTAAATTAAATAACTTGATCTGATTGATTTCAATTTCTTAAAATTTTCAAACTAATTAAATAAGAGTGCTTTAATCTCGCGACAAGCTTTTATATCATATAAATTGTGTAATGACGTTGTGTGTGTGTATGTGTGTATGTATGTGTGTATGTATGTGTGTATGTATGTGTGTATGTATGTGTGTATGTATGTGTGTATGTATGTATGTATGTATGTATGTATGTATGTATGTATGTATGTATGTATGTATGTATGTATGTATGTATGTATGTATGTATGTATGTATGTATGTATGTATGTATGTATGTATGTATGTATGTATGTATGTATGTATGTATGTATGTATGTATGTATGTATGTATGTATGTATGTATGTATGTAGAGAAATAATATTTGATGGTCGTTTTCAAAGAAGAAAATCGGCGAGTAATATTTCAATGTGAAGAAAGAGTGACTGACGTCAGAGCATGTCGTTTTGCTTACGGCAACCCTTCACCCTCAGATAGGGCGAAAGGTTGGGCCAAAAAATTGCACAAAAAAATGTACGTGTGATAGCGTCTTTAAAGGTGGAGCTTAAAACTTTTTTTCTAAGCAATCTACTGTTCAACTATAGTCTCACCCTACAAAAGATCAGTTAGTTTTTTCATTGCATGTTTCACGCACTTTAATATTTTTATAGCGAATTAATTTTTAGGCAATTTTAACTTAATTATTTTGAATTTCTTATATTATGATGTAAGGGTAAATTTAAATTTTTACTTGATACGGCGTTATTTTGAGCCATAGAAGGTGGAAACAAAAAGGGGTGGCCA